>PNEQ01099744.1:0-83081 GCA_003012365.1 Medauroidea extradentata | reverse complement strand
ATAATGCTAACTTAAAGACATAAAACTGAAGTTTTATTATTAAAGTATCTAATTTATACCTGCTTAGTTAATAAAAAAGATAAAACAAGGTCACTGTCGTCAGAAAACAAAATCTTGCCCCCCCCCCCCTGGAATTACCTGAAACGACGCCCCTGCGTGCACGGCCTGGCCTAGGGGGCCACCCTGACAACACGTACATTTCTGCGAGTGATTTCATGCAACAATTACAAACTGTCCTAGTAGACTTTAGTTTAGGCCAACGTAACTTGATGCAGTCTTTTTCTTAACCATTAGATGCACGCAGGATAAAGGACTCTTTAATAATTGCGAACGTCAACCTTGCACATATCTTTGCAAATTCAATGTCACGTGTTTTGTACCAATGTAAGTGTTTTGTGTTTTTATTTCAGCAGGACTCAAACTATAAATTATGCCACACGCATAATCACACCTCAGTATAACCTTGTATAACCATTGTCACCATTTCATCTCAACGTAGGAAATTTTGGCTTGTCCCCCCGACTTCCGGCCAACCGTCGTGCTTAATAGAAGCCGGGCCACAAGCCAGTCTTCAAATAGTAGGAGTACAGTACGGTCATGCGCGTGTCAGTGCCACAGTTTCGGGGGACATTACCATCTTTCATCAATCAGTAAGTTGCAATCGCGTAAGTTAACAGTCCAGAACCTTTTTCTTTGCTCGTGCCTCTGAGACACTGTCTGCGTGGAAGACCTTTAATTTTACCCACTTAAATTCACCACGTGCTCCAGTACGTTTTTGCACCATGTAAGCTAATGGGCGGCTATAGGCCCACGCCCACTCATTTGGAGGGTAGTCTCATTTCGTCTCACAGTAATTGTGTTAATAAAATGTGCTCTCATTTATTACCGAACTAGTGAGTGTGAATTGTAGTGAATTTCTCGTACCCCGCTTCCCGGGGGAATTTACGGCCGGCGACTGTAACCCGCCACCTTCACTTTGTGCTGTATAAAATGTGGACAATTCAGGGATTTTTTCCACACAACTGCACCCCTGCTATGAGATGCGCATGGAATTATATGTGAATTCAGGTCTTTATTTTACTCACCAGAGGGGACTTGGAGTACCCACGTGGAGGACACTGTCTATAATCATCCTCTCCATTCACGACAAGCCATCAAAGGATGGGGTACGCCTCGATCTCACCCCTATTCCACCCACTCTAAAGTCTCGTGCTAACCCGAGAATCCTGGTTAGCTGGCGCCCACAAAGTACATTTACAGCACCATCCCGTAAATTCAGCATATCTCCACCACCCGTGATCTCGGCCACGTCAGTTAACAGATTATTGTGCTGGTTGGTAGGATTGGTTCCCAACGAGCAAAGAAGTGTCCAGGCGAGAAATAACACACGTGAAGTTGAACTGAGATTTAATACAGTTATTTTGGCTTGTTACACAAATGTACAGCAGGTGCCTTAAGCAGACTAAACTCACTAAACCTACTGCCGGCTCACACTGTGGAAAAATTTACACGAATGTTACTGTAGTGGAACATGATTAATGAATTTAACCCCTGGGCGCAAAGATATTGTAGTGTTGGGGGTGATACTCCTCAGGGTCGAAAACAAAGTAAACTAGGTTACGAGTCCAAATGAATTACTCTTGCAGTTAATTGTTGAACAAAAGGATACTCGTCCAGGAATCGCAATGCGAGTGACCATACCTCATCGCGCATGGTACGAGTCTAACCATAGCCATCTGTAGTGGAAGGCTGCGGAGAGTGATAATTGGAAATACTGTGCAGGAGGGTCAGAGCCGAGCTTGCAAAACCTGGAGGTATATGGCGAGAGACAGGCACACTGAATTTTATCGTTATTTTGTTCACGTGTTTAAAAGTCTATAATGTATTGTGAGGTGTCAGGAAAATGCCAAATATGTGTGTGGTGACTGGCTGCAAAAGTAACTACAAGACAAGTTAAAATTAGAAAGTTATGTGCAGTGTTTTATAATACCCAGCGAACAAGACAGGTATGTCAAATGGATACGTGCCATCCCAAGGAAGGAATGTATCCCTGACGGAAGTTCTGTGGTATGTACTGATGCTCCTCTTCCAACTTAGCCCGTTGTGCGAACCACGCCATGACTACTGAGCAACAGAGGCGGCAGTACCGCTTGCTCCTTCAGGAACACACCCGACCTCGTGCGCGTAAGAGGCAGCGGCGCTGAGATGCCGCTCCAGCGACGTCGAGTGTAGACCGATGACAAGGACGAGAGTGGAGGGGATGTTTAATTATGAAAATTTACTGATGTGCTCTAAGAGTGTTCCCGACTAGGCGCCAGCCATTTAGCGGAGAATCGGCACTCATATGATATGAGAGGAGTGGTCTCAGGGTCGTGTGGCCGACGGCCGGCATCAAACTCTCCTTGTCCTCCGCCGTTATACTTACTCTCAGAGAGTGTTGTGGCCCTCCCCACGCTCATATATACACACAAACAAAGCACTCGACAGGGATTTCGGGCACCTGTACACCCATATGAAAATACATAATCGGGTTGTAGGGTCCCGTGCCCTAAAGCTCCGTGAAGCGACAAAGTCAATAAATAACACAAAAATATAGGCAAGGCGTTAATATTAACTTACATCATTCTCCAGTACACAATGAAATGCTGGCGATGTTTAAAGCGGTCCCGGACCTAGCCCGTCCGGTATTCGAAGCGCTGCAAAAATTCCAACTGGTGGGAATAGAGAAATTAAAGTATTATAAGCCCCTGGGCGCGAAAAGAGTCGACAGGGTTGAGGGGTTAACCCGGGCACTGAAGTTACATTAGATTCAAGGTTCCAAATAGCGAAAAATAACTATTGCTGTGAAATTGATTAAACAAAGAGAGATGCTGGTGCCCGGGTGACCGGAACCAAATCGCCTCGACACGCCGCCAGTAGTCAACTGAGGAAGCCTTAGTGGGCTCAGGGCGACCATGCCGCTGAACGCGCCAAAACTTCTTAACACACAAAAACACGTACAAACATACAAACAGAAGCACTTAAAAATTGAATAAAAATTATACTAGCTGATTAGTGTCCAAAATATTGTTTGGAATTTCATATTTATATTTGGAAGAATTTGGGTCAAACAATATTTTACGTTACATGAATTTAAATTATGTTAAGAACAGATAATTACTTTAATATGATTAAATGAAAAATCTAGAGAGCAATGTTATTAAAAAGAGCAATTTAAAAACTTTAAGATTTAAAGATATTATGTGGTATAGTTTACCGATGGGAGGAGTCCATCTTGACGTTAGGCATAGGGGTGTTTTAACAGGATTCAAGGTTAGACCCGACAAGTCTTCCCAGGGTGCAGATAATTAAGGAAACAAGGTTACACTTGGCCTTTTACATTGCTTTATTACACTGTACAAGTGCCCCCGTTGCCCTCACTTACGCACAACACTAGCACTAAAAGTTAGTGGTTAACAGCATGTTTTCTATGTTTAGGTTTAACAGGGCACATTCCTACCAATGGATCGTTATTAGGTTTATTTTATTTACACCTGGATGTTGTGTTTGACTGCGGGAGTGGCGTCGGGATGTTGTGGACTCTTGGGACCACACTGTCGGGCGCATTCCCATATGCACCCGTAGCACTGCTTGCCAGGTGTGTTCCCTCAGTGCGTGGTGAGCACCACGGGCTGTTCCGAGAGTGTGTGGCTTGGTCTGCGTCAAATAGCCCTCCCTCTGGAGCCCGCCTGTGCAACACGACGCCCACTGTCTCATGCCTCTAACAGGGGTGGATCCGCAGGTCTGTCGGTCGTAGTCGGAGTCTATATAGCCGTAGCTGGGTTGTCGGGGAGCGTGTCTCCATTGGTCTGGCCGGGGCATTGTGCCCATGCAGGTGGGGCACTCGGGGCGCACCCCATGGTGCAGGTGCTCGGAGTGGCGAGGAGGCCGAGGGCCTCCGCTGTCTGTCTGGGTTGGCCCGTCATCAGCGAACTTGGGCGATGGCTGCGTAGGCCTGGGACCTGTGTCCAAGCAGGCTCCAGCAGGGAAGGGCGGTATGTCTAACCGTCCGTCCTCCTCGTGGGTTCGTGCCATCCAGGTGTCGCCCATGCAGCACAGTGTGTTGTCCAGCGCGGTGCCAGAGGGTGTCCGCTCGCCGTCTCCTCCTGGTGGCGAGCCGAGGTTTGAAGCAACCGTTCTTCTTGTAGGCCTTGCGTGTCACGGCGGTCCCATAACAGTCACCCCTAGGGCGTAACCATGGGTGTGACAGTCGGGCCCACAACTCGGCGACGTCCCGATGTGGAGCGCCGGGGCGTGTGCACGCATGGCGATGGGGTCTCCTTCCACCTCTGTACCTGCTGGCCTTGTTATGTCAGATTATGGGGAGCGCGACGACGCTCCCTCTTGGTGGGTGGCCGGTCTTTCCTGGTTACCAGGTTCCAGGGCCACTGGACCCGGTGGGCTGTCTGCGAAAAGATGCTGATACACCTGGTGGGTGTCACTTCCCTTGTGTGTGGTGTCTGCTCACTCAGCGCCATTCTCTCTCCCGGTTGTCGCCCTTCTGGAGTTGTGGAGGTCTATGCTACCATGTCGCTCTGCGCCAGTCACAGATCGTCCCAGTGAACCTGTACCACTCTACCTCTTCTGCATCGTTTCGGATAGCTAGTTGGTCCACATGCACACACGACCTTGTGTGGTCCACTCCATTTTTCTGTGAACCCTGCACAGTTCTTCTTGTCCCGGGCCTATAGTGGATGAGTCTTTGCGTATACTCTCTGACCTGGGTGCAAGACTGTTAGCGGTCGGGTTGTGTGTTTTAGCGACTGACTCGTATACCATTGTTGTTTCTCCTGCATGGTAGCATACTGGGTCGCTCTCCTGCTTATTCTGCTGTCTTTGTCCTCCGGTTCTTCATCCCTTGGGATGCTATGATATTCTCCCGGTAGATTCAGGTAACTACCTAACAGGGCAGTGGCGGGTGTTTGGCCGGTTGCTGCGTTCATCCGGCAACGGAGTGTGAAGGGAGATGTTCCGCCCAACTCTCATGCTTCCGCCCCACATGGATGCGTAGTTGCATTTTCAGCTCTTGATTCCGCTGTTCCATGGGGTTGGTGCGTGGGTGGTAAATTTCTGCTGTATGGTGATACACTTCTTTCCACTTGTTGTTCAGGGGTAGGGTCCCATGATATCAAAGGCCAGTGTCTCAAACAGACTGGTGGGAATGCAGGGTTGCTGCTGTTATTGGCCGTCTGGGCATCTCGACTTATAGCGATTACAGATATCGCACTGTCGCAGGTACTGTCTCGTCGCGTGGTTCACCCCGGGCAACACTGTTCGAGCACTAGATGCTCCAGCCGGCAACGCCGCTACCACAGCGGCCAGCAGCTGTCAGCCACGCAGACAGGAGTGCTCTGCCAACCAGCAATGCAGGCAACACAACAGGTGAAGCAAGATGGCAACGCAGGAGAAATACCAGGTATGAGAGTGACAACTTTTCTCCTAAGTGTGTTGACAACCATATACACAGCCGTCCATTCTACTCGGACTATAGTCAACCGCCTCAGTACCCATGCCGGTACTGTGATGGACGGCAAATGCATTGGCACAAGGATTGCCCTAACGCCCCTTCACAAGACAGGCAAAATAGCAACATTGGTAAGCACCCGCAGGGAAACAGCCATAGGGGTCATGGGACCTGACCCTCCCGGCGACGTACAGTCAGATGTAAACAAACCTAAATGTACTCCACCCGTTCCTGAAAATACTGGTTAACATCATTAATCTACACTGCTACATATTTGTTGATACAGCAGCCTCACATAATTTTGTCCGACCCGAACTTGTAACCAACCGAACTGTTGACCCTGTACATCAGGCCATACAACTGGCCACCCTGAATGGGAAGTGTGTAACCGTCGGTCAAGCAACAATCACCATGCGAACATGTGACCTTGAGACAACCACAACCGCACTAGTCACACCGGTGCTCAGGGAGGATGTCATATTGGGCTTATCTTATCTCATGGAACAAAACACGGTAGTAGAGACCCCTGCACCATGGATACACTTTGGCACGACCGAGCGCCACATGGCCTATGGTACCGGGCATCGAACCAGCGACCCACCACCTACATTACAGTTGAGTGACATTTTCAATAGTGTACCGCCCGCGGGCTAGGTCCGGGACGGCTTTTAACATCGCCAGTGTTGCATTGTGTACCGGAGAACTATGTAAGTTAATAATAACGCCTTGCCTATATTTCTGTGTTATTTATTGACTTTGCTGATTCACTAAGCTTAAGACACGGGAACCTACAACCCGATTACCTATTTTCATGTGGGTGTACAGGTGCCCAAAATCCCTGTCGAGTGCTTTGTTTGTGTGTATATGAGCATGGGGAGGGCCACAACACTCCCTGAGAGTAAGTATAACGGCAGAGGACAAGGAGAGTTTGAAGCCGGCCGTCAACCACACAACCCTGAGACCACCCACTCATAACACCTGAGTACCGGTTCTTTGCTAACCGGCTGGCGCCTAGTCGGGAACGCTCTTAGAGCATGTCAGTAATTTTCATAATTAACCATCTCCTCCACCCTCATTCCCATCATGTGGCGCCCAATGTCGGGCTTCAGTTTGCATAGTCAAGTCATGCTACAATCAGCGGATTCGTTTCGCGCAAACGGGACATTAGTGAACTGAACAGTACGTGTAAACAGGACATTTCGGGCACACCTCGGCCACGTGTTCGCCATTGTACGCAACACGGAGGGAAGAGTGCACGAAGGCAGCCATTTTGCGCCAAGATTCCAACATCCACCCCTTCACCTACTATGACGCTGGCTAGGAGGGAGGCAGAGCGCGCTCAAGGACAACCACCCACTCCACCCAGAATATCGAATGCCGAGGCTACCTCTCCTCCTGTGCCGCACGAGGGAGACTGCCGCGCCGAGACCGTTGACCTTGCAGAACAACAGCTGACCACTGCGCCACGCTTCCGCGACCATGCAAACGCGACTTACTGCGTTACTCCGCCATGGTGTACTACAGCAAAAATGATACCATCTCCCACGTTTGCAATGACTGTCTTAGACAAATACAAGAAAATCCAGTAGAACACAAGTGCCACACAAAGACTGTAAACACAAGCTGGCAGCCACAAGATCCCTTCCGCGACTTCCGCGAAGAACTGCTGCGGATAGTGCCCGATGGCACCGCCACACAGAAGTGCACATACTGTGGGAAATTACGGCCAGACACGAACAAATGGACGCACGTTGCGCCCACTGCCGTTTGTTCATGCACCGTGCAACAGGACTACTGGAGAATAATAACAAAGCATGAAGGATACAAAGTGAATTGCGTGTGACAGCATGATGTGTGGACACCACGGACCGTGCACAGCACAGTGTGAGAGTTGCGCCTGGAAATACCATGAGAGTTGCGTCTCTGCCACAGAGGCCGTTCAGATGTTCATGTCACTGCTCTTTGTCGCGACCGGTGTGACACTGCCAATATTATATCATCTGCCCTGAGTCTCACCAGAGTGTCAGACGCTCTCCTGTTCCCAGCCGGGTATACTGGGATGGCGTCTACAACTGACAGTTACCCGTAAACAAAAATCTAATCTCTTTCCCCATGCAAGTGGAGCCCAATGCTTTGGCAATATAGTGAAAATAACTGGGTAAATGTGCAAACTGAACGGGACGAAAGAAAGTGTTAGGTTAGTGGAAAAAACTGTGGTTTATAGGATTAGCTTTTTGGGACGTCGTGGTGTGTTGCAAGCCAGAATCAAGTCAGTAAACGCAAGAATTTCAGTGGTTACGTGACACGGTAGATCCACAGGGGTAGGTTGCCATCTTGGGAAATCCAGCAAAGGTCGCGCACAAAGGCAGCCATTGTTAGCCGGCAATTTTCCCCCCTCTCCATTCCGTGCTGACAAAACTGGGTTACCCTGCACTGGAGATGTGCAACGGAAAAACACATGAAGGAAAAATGGACTATCTCTGCGATGCTATAGCGGCAGAACGTGAAGTGCGAACCGTACGGCCTGGCCCGAGAAACGGACTTACTGGGCGAGAAGGTATGGTGCCACCTAATTTGCTCATGTAGTCAGGCGGAACACAGCGAGAAATCAGGGACTAATATTTTGCTAGATGTGAACATTCCTGAATCGAATGTAAACTGGTGCGACTCACCGCGATGTAACAAAAAAGGACGCGAGTGGGCACTATGTGTAGACTGCAACACAAATTGCCACAGACGCTGTGCGAAGGCCACGGAACTAGTGACATTCGGCGATGGTGCATTCGCATGCCAGGCATGCGCAACATCATGCACCCCCATGGCAGTGCCGTCGGAACAAAAACCGGGGGCGGAAGCATCGACAGTAGCGGTGAGCGACAAAATGCGAAGGGAAATACAGGCATCACCTCCGATGTTGCTCCGAGGAGGCGAGGGCGCCAAAAAGTGTGGACTGGAATAGACTGGTTAGAGGAGGGCAAAGTGTGCAGGGCAGTACAGCAGATCAGGTGCCTCGGGCCACAGACGATCACCCTACCCGAGTACACGGGACTATACACGGAAGATGTGGTCCACTTCATCACAGTTTGTGCCGAGCGGCTAGAGCGTTACGGGGCACCATGTGACGAGTGGACAGAGTAAGTGGGAGGCCGATTGCGTGGAGCAGCACAAAATTAGTGGCAATTGTGGCAGAGGGCGAATGTATCGTGGACGGAGTTCGCCACGGGATTGACAGATCGTTTCCCGCTCGCGGAGGCCCGAGCAGAGTGCATCGCGAAATTCTACAGGGAGAAGCAGAAGGACTGTGAAGCAGTAGAAAAGTTCGTGGCGGGCAAATTACAACTGTTCCGAAGAATCGAGCCCGGAACCCCGCTAAATGATGTCCTGCCCGAAGTGACATGATGCCTGCATGAAGCAATTCAGCTGTTTGTGCAAGGATACCAAGGAGGAAGCCCGAAAGAATATGTAAGGAGAGCAGTGACAGCAGAGAACGGAATCCGCAGTTGGTTTCGCGGCCGATGAGATGCGGTAGACCGTCTGCCGACGGCAATACCCGGCTGTTGCGCACTGGAGTACAACGCAAGGAGGGACGACAGTGCGGAGTGTATGCCAGAACAGAAGGGCGAACCTGCAGCTGACAGCCCCAACCGACAGCGAGATACCACTCGGCCACCGCAGTGCCACTCTTGCCAAGTGCCGATGTTCTATTGGCACAGACACTGCCCTCAGGGAAACAAGCCGCCGGAAAACTACTAGCCGGGGGAGACAGGCTTGACACTTAGCCTCCCCGAGGTCAAAGCAACAACCCACCTGGACGAAACCACCATCACACACCACGTGGCACACCTGGTGACCAAGGGTGGATAACACCTGATGCGGATACCTGTAGAAGTCAATGGGCAATCAGCCGTCGCCCTGATCGACACTGTGGCCAGCCACACCCTCGTGCAGCCCGCCTTCATCCCGGACTGCGGGTGACCTGCGACAGGACTCCGGGACGCTGCAGCTGGCCACCATCGATGGCGCCGGCAGAACGCGGGGGTCAGCCATCGTCGAGATCCGCCTGCGCGACCAGCTGTCAGGGACCGAGGTAATCGTCGCCGATGGTCTGTGGGAGGCAGTTGTGTTGGGACAGCCATGGTTGGCGGACCAGGAGGCTGTGGTATAGGTATCTACCCGGAGAATACACATCAGAACAGGTAAGCGAACACCAGTGTATGCTTTTAATGAACCTGTGTTTTCCCAAACCGAGTTATGAACCTGGACGACCTCGACCACGAGGTGCCCGACAAGTACCGCGACAGAGTGACACGAATACTGAATGAACGCCAAGACGTGGTCGTGTTCTCTGACTTGCTACACATAACTGCCGCAGTGGAACTCTTGATCCCCACAACGGACGAGGAGCCATTGTACACAGGGCCGAGAGGGTACGGTTTTGAAGAACGAAGAGTGAAACGTGAACAAGTAGAGAAAATGTTGAGCGAGGGGCGTAACTGAGCCAACGAACAGTCGTTACAACTCTAGTAAGTGCTTGCAACAAAGAAAGACGGCTCCATGTGTTTCTGTGCAGACTTCCATCCACTGAACGCGGTCACTGTTTCTGCCCCACCCCCTCAGCTGAGCATAGATGAGACACTGGCAAGCCTGCAAGATGCACGTGTGTTCACCACGCTGGAACCTAAGTCCGGGTACTAGCAGGTACCCATCCATCGTCAAGATAGGGCTAAGACTGCTTTTACGACCCCTGACGGGCGTAGATTTCAGTTTAGGGCTATGCTCTTTGGGCTTAAATGTGCCCCATCAACATTTCAGTGCATGATGGTGCGGGTGTTAGAGGTTTGGTTGGTGAGTGTGTGACAGTCTACTTGGACGACATTATTGTTTGGTCGCGGAGCTGGACTGAATATGTGAGACATTTGAGTACAGTACTAGAACGTCTGGCCACACACCATCTGATTGTGTCGCCAGCCAAATGCCATATCGGACAGACTCGGGTTCATTTTTTGGGCAATGTTATAAGTGCCGCCGGTCACGAAGCACACCCCAATCATCTTCGCAAGATTGCCGACGCCAACCCCCCAAAAATGCGCAAACAGTTACAACGGTTCCTCGGCCTCGCGAATTGGCTGTGGAATATTATTCCCCGATTCGCCGAGCTCAGGCACCTCTGGAAGACCTCCTCTTGACAAATATACGTTACTGCTGGACTGAACAAGAGCAGGATGCGTTCAAGCAGCTAAAAACCAGCTTCAGGGAGTGTCACATACTGTCATGGGCCGACGTACAGCAACAGCTGTACGTCCAGACGGACGCGAGTCTAGTAGACGCGGGGGCGGTGCTATACAAATTAGCCGAGGACGGAAGCCGGTGCATCATAAATTATGGGAGTGCGAAATTCGAGGGAGCCAAACAAAGATACGAGAGAGAATTCTTGGCCATCGTGTGGGCCCTGCGTAAGTACTCACCGTATCTGGAAGTCATAAAATTCATTTTCACACCAAAAATAAAGCATTGATGTGGCTAGACAGCATGCAAGGCAGACAGGGTAAGCTGGTCTGCTGGGCACTACTATTGCAATATTTTGATTTTGACGTAGAACACGTGCCTGGAGAAGCAAACGAACTGCCAGATCTGTTATCACGGGACCGCTGTGATGACGAAACGTTAAAGGACGATGAGGATTGCGATATCCTGTTCTCCCCGCCCCGAAGCAGAGACAACACTGTAAGCATACCCTGGGAGGAGGAGAACCCGTCTGCCTGCGTAACGATAGCCGCGCCGCCCCCTTTTCCAGGACCGGTGACTTGGCAGGAGGTTCATGACACGGTAAGAGCCGTGCAGGAATCTTTACCAAGAGCACACAGGGAGAAGTTACAGTGTGGTCAACAGCTGAAAGAAAACATGCGAGTGCTAGACGGAGTCCTACAAGCCCAGGCTCCGAACTCAACCTCGTGGAGAATGTACGTTCCAAGAGAGGCCCGTGTGGTGGTATTCCGGTACGCACATGACCACTCCCTGGCCAGACACCCAGGAGCGGAACAAACATAGCGGCAGGTAAGTGGACAGTTCCACTGGCCCGGAATTGCGAAGGACGTGAGGGAATACATGAGAGTGTGTCGAGAGTGCCAACTGAAGAAGGCCAGGAGGGGAGACGGGGTGGAACAGCAGATTCCCCGAACACCTACTGCCCTGTTTGAGGACTTGGCCGTATACATAATGGGACTGTATCCCCGCACGCCTAGGGGTAAGAGATTCTTAATAGTGGTGACTGACATGTTTAGCAGGTGGGTTGAGGCATACGCCGTCAGCAACATGCGCACGACCACCATATGCGCGGCCCTTGAAATGGAATTTTCCCCATGCTGGGGCTACCCGAAGTTTATCCTATCCAATAAAGGTAGCCAATTCACGGGAGGAAGTTGTATCACTGGTGCGAGCGATTCTCCATCCAGCATGGAACAACACCCGTGCATCACCCAAGGGCGAATCCGACAGAATGAAGAAACCAGGACATGAAAGGGCAGCTGAGACTACGTGTGGGAGAGGACCACCCCCAGTGGGACACACATGTCGTAGAAGCATTGTTTTGTTTACGAAATCTTGTGAATACGGCCATGGGTAGAACGCCTGCCGCCTTGGCTCAGGGTAGGGAACTGCCGAGACCCGGCGAGCCACAGGACACGGACACGAGAACAGCTGACCCAACCGAACGTTAATGCCGCAGGGAAGAAGAGCTGGCGACAGGGTGTAGGTGTAAGCGGGAGTACACGGCCAAGATACGCCTGGCAATCAACGACCGCCCGCCCGGCCGGGAAGCAAAGCATACATGAGAAATAATCCCCTCTCTCGGAGCAAAGAATGTTTGCACCGGACTGGCACCAAAGTGGCTAGTCCCTTTGGAACGAGTACGTCAGGACGACTTGCGGCTGGTCATGATACAGCTGGCAGAGGAAGAAGATGAAACTCCGGAAGCCGAGATGCAGCCCCCCGACACCGAGACGTCTCCCCCCGAGACCACGACGCCACCCTCCAAGAACAAGACGCCGCCCCCGACATACCGGTGCCGCCTACTAATGACCGTATACCAACCCCAGCCCATTCACTGACCGGCGGGAGACTATGTTCGGAGATTGACAGATTGTATGACTGGCTGTTTTCCCCGAAGCCGAGCGTCCCGATGTCGAATGTCCTTCTGGTAGAAGAGCCAGATGAGGGGCCCACGTCAGAGACACTGACACTATAGGGCAGTTGGGGACCCGAGGTGATTTATTATTTCATGACCTAAGAAATTTAATATTAGCAATGTGTGTCTACATGTAAAACAATGAATAACTAAATTTTATATTTGAACAAAAAATGTTGACGTGCTCTTGGTGAGGCCAGAGAGGTGTGGTGTCGTATTACATACCATGTGGGTCCAGTAACCCAAACACCTGAATGTGCCGGCTGCTCGCTGTTGCTGTGAGGGCGCGGGTCTACCGCCCGTGTGGCGATGTCCTCTCTGTGTCCTCCACGCCGAAGATGAGTGATGCGTTGGTTCTGTGAATGGCTGGTTGGGGGACTAGCTCCCGAAGGACCAAGAAATGGCCGTGGCCAATAACACTCACGGAATAAACTTCACTGCGATTTATTGTGATACTGGTCCACACAAATGATTGTACTCTCGTACGTTAAGCGGTCCCACACACAAAGCCTGTGGTCGGCTGAAGCTGCACTGTGCGCACTCGCGTACACGACTATGAAAATGACTACACGAATGCTTAAACCCCTGGGCAAAACGAGCTTGCAGGGATAGGGGTGGCGCTACTCCTCGATGCACAAAAAAAAATGTATGTTACTGATCCAACGAAATAACTGACTATTGTAAACTAAAATGTTCGGCACAAAAGAGTTGAAGGTCGAGGAGCCGCGATGTGCGTGGCCACCTCCCTCACGCCCGGAACAAGACTAAATCATGATGGCGGTCACCCGCGCTAGCTAGCGGGGGTGCGCGCCAAAAATTACCTCGTGACCGCTTTACGCAAAAGTGTAACCAAACCAATACATCAAAACCCTTTAAAAATCACATGATGCAATTCTAAACACTGCAATACATTAACATAGTGGTTATTAGTGAGAAACATAAATTTGTTGACACTTAGGGAAATTATTTATTAATGCCTCCCGCTCCGGTTAGCTTGTTAAACTGTCTTTCTGAGTCCGAGCTGGCATGAATAGGAAAAACAATCATATCTCTGTACATGGCTCACTTAGTATTGACACTGAAATTAAATGAGTTGTAATTTGTTTGGCGCGCATTCCGTCGCCATTCCGTCTGTTAGGTTGGCACTCTGGGCCCCGCCCCGTGTTTTAGAGTCATGTAGCGGAATAATTAGCACATTTTATTCTCACTTGTGGCGTTGCACCGTGGTGGTTATGATCTTCGGTATGTATTTTATGTGTCCTGATATACTTGGATCTTTTGGATACACGCCCGCACTTCTTATTTTGGGACATGTGCTCCAGCACTCTCGCGCTTGATACTGCCAAACGCGGTGATGCTTTGTGAAACGACCAATGCCTCGAGTCACTGATATGCCAGGGTGTTGTGTGGTAGTTTTGTTTTGTTGAATTTTTCGTGTCTAAATAATTTTCTTTGTTTCGTTATTCCGGCCACGTGGTTGCATGAACCTACCCGCTCTCTTGACTTCCCTGGTTCCGGGGCTAGTCGAGGCGCGTTCCGTAGTTTTCACGAGTACTGGTGGTGCTGGTCGGTGTTGTTTTGGGCGTAGCGCCTGGCACGAACGGTCGCTAAGATCGTGGGCCGTCGGCACACGTCAATGTATTCCAATACAAAATTACATTTCAATTCTTTTATTCTTTATAATTCACGCAAATCCGATAAAAACTTCCATATTATAAACTAAACCAAATACAAAACAAGACAAATCTTCTACAAAACTACTACTAGCGCTCTGCAACAAAAAGGTAGTCACATTTTATTCCTCAGTGTCACCTTCATAGACCGTGTCTGTGACCAACCGAAGGTCAGTAGCAGAAAACCATGTTTGTTTTGAAAATCGCCCGGGAAAAGACCGGCCGTGAGCCCTCTTGCGAGATGTGTATATCATTAAATGATCACTTACTTTCCAGGATGAAAGAAACTTAATTCTTTTCAATTTTTCAGATAGTTGTTCAGTAGCCGCCGTCGTGTACGGTTTTTTTTTATCATGTGTCGGGAATTCGGCACATTTCGTGTTTTGTGATGTCCAGGAAGTTTCGGGAGAGTGATGGTGTTTTCTGTTAATGGATATTGGTTTTAATTATTGACTCGTTTCGTATAATTGATTGTGTAGTTATTGGCCGTGGGCGAAAACTAGAGGCCACTTTTCACGTAAAAAAAATTTTCATTTGTAATGACATAACCCTCCGTATTTCTCACGGGATACTCGAACATTCTGCTACTTAACTAGGCATACTGTGAAAATGTAATAAAACCTGCACGACTCTCCAATGTAAACAGACAATTCTGGTAGTATTTTTTTTTTATTTCTTAACTTGCTAGCTAGCTGCTAGTTCTGCTGTACCTCGACCAGCAACAGCAGAAACAGCTACTATTTCTAGCGCCTGCTCGTGCCACAGGAACAGCATTAAAAAAAGTAGGTACTTCCGGTAAAACGAACGTGTTCCAGGAGAAAACTAGCAGAAATAGCCTACTAGCAGACGCGAACAAACTTAAACTGTTGGGACATTCTGTACACATCTGTTTTATTTCGCATCATTTACTTTTTTTTTTTTCTACTAGGTAAAACCTGCAACGTAGCAAAAAAATGGGTACTTAATACAAAAAAATTAGAATTGCACTTTGCATTAGCAACATAGGCCTAACCTACAATTGACATAAACATACCTTGGTATGACAGTTTCGTTAGAACTGATAGAAATTATTTTAAAAATTATTTCATCTTCATCAAAGTTTGCAAATGTCAAGATACATTTGTGAGCTGTTAGAAACACTAATATTAATTTCAAAGTGCTCTAATATCATAGGTACTGTAGTCGCCAGAACTAGTGAGGTCTCCCTGCGCGGGGGTGAGGAAACCCTGTCTCGAGGAGTCTAGGGGTGGAACAGAAAGTATGACCCGCCTTCACGCGGCGCTGCGTGCCATTTAAAATACATTGGTCTTCATATGCTCTGCAGTATTGATAAGACAAGACAGTAGCGAATAGTGCGCGTCCAAAAAGATAAAAATCTATTTATAGCAAGAAAATAAAATCATTATAATTGCTGTATTTTTGTTGTTGTATTAAAAATGCAAATTTTGTAACACACATCACTTAAATTTTAAAACTGTTGCAAATAATCACAGCCTATCCTTTCCTGTTGTTTAAAGCCGTGCCAAGGGCAGAGGTTACAGGCAATCAGTAAAATATCTGATAGAGAGTTGGTTTTCATTTCAAAATGTTGCTTATGTAAATATCCAAAAAGTAATTTTAGGATTTTTTGAAATTCTACCCCCAAGCAGTAAAAACAATATGTTTTTTATGAATCACCTATATCACTGGAACACAATTGGCTATCGTCGTGATTTTTACTTCAATTGGTTACGTATACAAATGACTGTCAGGTCTCCAAGGCGTTTCGAAATTTGATAATTAAGGGGGTGAAAATACATAAAATGTGTTGTCGATTATTCCTTCATATTTATCGACCAGTCGAGAAATTGAAGTGTTCTTTGCTTTAGATTGATGATTATATGTATAAGCTGCTAGTTGAGCTAACTGTGCAGCAGGATAAGTAGCTATATCTATTCACGCGAAAAACAGTCTTTTGTCCCTGCCACTAACAGCGACTTCACCTGGGCCTTATTTATAGCCCTGCAAAGTTGAGGTTGTGGGGTAGTTATTGATTCTTAAATGTAAGAGGTTAATCGAATGAAAAATGTCTGATTTACCATGTTGAACAACCACTGGTGACAGTACCCTCAGTTACGTATTTTCAAAATGTTCACTTGAAGTTTAATGCCATTAGAAAGTTTTGGTGGAAAATGTTTCGCGGAAAAGTATTTTGTGCACCAACCTTAAAATTAGTAATATTATATATGTGAGCTGATGTTGTTGAGGAACCTAAGTGGAAAGTGAACTGAATAATCAATTGCACCCCTTTTAAACGACTACATTCTAACTTCACTAATCAGATTTGCCTTGCAAATTTTGTGTGTCAGAATTGAACGTTCGCACGTAGTTCTTAACGGAATTCGAGCCCATAACTTTCCGGAATATAGACCTGAGCTACAAACAACTGCGTCACGTAAAGTCCAAATAATAAATGTAAAAATATTTAATTTAAAAAATAAAATAGTCATGTCCTAGGCATATATATGTTGAACAACACCACGTCTCGATAGGTTACTGTAGAGTGGAACTCCTGTATAATTTATTTATCGCTGGTCGTACTTGCTTTTCGGGTTGTCTGCCTTGAAAGTTCACAAACTTAGTTTAGTTATTAATAATCTAATTATCTTATAAAGAAAAAAATTACAAATAATTTTTTTAAAATACTTATGTAAGCATCACTCTGACGCGAACAACACATTAATATCTGTACTGGTTAGATGGATATCATGGGTTGATGGAAAACAAATTTTGCGCTTTTTCACCCTTTTGGGTGTCGAATTTCGAAATATTTTAATTTCACATCTTAGACATTTGTGTAAGTATCCAATTGAAGTGCAAATCACGTCGGTAGCCCGTTCAGTCGAAACAAAATCGATAATTCATTAAAAAATACATTACGACCCCTGCTCAGTACTGAGAGTACGAATTTCGAAAAATCTTAAAACCGTTTTCCGAACATGTTTGTATTCATCATCCTAAAGCAAAAATTAACTTTATATCTCAACGGGTTTGATAGATAACAAGGATTTATTTATAACACGTTACAGTTCTTTTCACCTCCTAAGAGAGTGAATTTTGAAAAACCGTTGAATAACGCTGTACAATACTTTATCGGTATCTTGTGAACGTGAAAGACATGACAATAGCCCGCTGGGATCAAGATATATCAACGATTAATTTATAACACATTTCACCAATTTTTATCCCTTTTCACCTCCTTAGGTGGCGAAATTCGAAAATTTGTGAAATTGCTTTTCAGTTATTTGAGTAAGCATCATTCTTTTACAAAAATCACATCGCTACATAAAAATCGATGGGGGTCGATGTTTATCGATTGTGAATCAAAACATATTTTACCCTTATTTTAACCTCTTAGGGGCCGAATTTGGAAGATATATTTTAATGGTATTTTGGATACTTCAAAAGCATCATTCTAAAACAAAGATCAATTGGATATCTACATTGGTTCAATAGGTATGGAGGAATAATTGAAAACATATATGACGTATTTTCACCCCCTTAATTAACGAATTTCGAAACGGCTTGAAGTCCTGTCATAGACATTTGTATACGTAACCAACTGAAGTAAAACTCACGACGATAGTCAACTGTGTTTCAGTGATATAGACGATTCATAAAAAACACATTTTGGCCGTTTTTACTGCTTTGGGTCGAATTTCAAAAAATCCTAAAACTAAGTTTTGGGTATTTACGTAAGCAACTTTTTGAAGTGAATACCAACTCTCTATCCCGAAGGAGTCGATAGCTATCGATAGTTAATCGGAAACACATTTAACGTCTTTTCACCCCATTAAATATTTAATTTCGAAAAATCCTTAAATTGGCTAGTATGCATTTTTATGAGTGTTTTTTTAAAGTAAAAATCGCAATGACAGCCATCGGGTTCGAGCTCTATCGACGTTTCTGCGGAAACACATTTCACCCCTTTTCACCCATTAGAGATCAAATTTCAAAAATCCCTTCTTACTGCTCGCCTACGACCTGAAGGGAACCACCACAAAAATTTTCACGATTCTAGGTCCAGTGGTTTGGACTGCAGTTTCATATGTCAGGCAGTCAGTCAGCATTGATTATTTATATATATATATATATATATATATATATAGACCCAATTGATATTTATATATGGACGTGATTTTTGTTTAAGATTGATGCTTAATTCAAATACCTGCAAAGTGATTTTAGGAATTTTCGAAATTCTACACCTAAGAAGGTGAAAAGGGGCAAAAAGTGATGAAATGTGATATCTTAAACCCAGCGGGTTATTATCGTGTTATTCACGTCTAAGGGACACCAGTAAAGTAGTCTAAAATGTGATTGAAGGGTTTATCGAAAATCATTCTCTCGGGATATGAAAATCCCTGGAATGTGTTTTAGATAAATCTTCTCGAACCCATCGAGATATTCAGTTTATTTTTGCTTCAGGATAATGTTCAGGTAAGTGGCCGCAAAATGGTTTTCAGATTTTCAAAATTCGAACTCTCAGTACTGTACAGGGATTATATGTAATTTTTAATGAATGATCGATTTTGCTTCGACTGAACGAGATATCGTTGTGATTTTCACTTCACTTGGATTCTTGAACAAATATTTAAGGTAGGAAATTAAGATTTTTCGAAATTCGACACCTAAAGGAGTGAAAAGGCATAACATTTGTTTTCAATCAGTCAATGATACTTATCTAACACGTAGATGTATTGAGGTGTTGTTCGCATCAGAATGATGCTTACGTAGGCTAAGTACCTAAAGAAAGCAACACAAAATTTTTTATTTTATAAGATAACTTAATAATTAAGAAGAAAATTTAGTTTGTGAACATTCATGGCAGACGATCCGAAAAGCAAGTACGTCCAGCTAGAAATAAATTATACTGGAGTTTCTTTCTAAACTACAGTTCTATCGTTGTTGTGCAACCTCCAAAAGCCTACGAAATTATTATTATTTTTTAAAATTAGTTTTCGTGAATAATTTCGACATTACGTAGCGCAGTTGTTTGTAGTTCCGGTCTATTGTTCCGAAGATTCTTGACTCAAATGCCATTAAAGCTGTGCAAATGTGCAATTCTGACACACAAAAAACTGCAAATCATATTAAATTAATATAATTTGGATGAAGTCGTTCAATAGTGGTAAAAATCTATAATACTGTCTACTATCCACTCAAGTTTCTCGACAGCGTCATCCCACCATCTCTCTAACCTCAAGGTTGGGACACAAAATAAGTTTATATTTCTGCAAAACATTATCTTGCAAAAACTGTCTAATGGCTCTTAACTTCAAGTGAAGGATAGGAAAAATAAATATGTTATTGAGGGCACCATCACCAATGGTTGTGCTCGGGGGAAATAAGTCTTCATACCACGTAAACTGCATATTTCATTCGATTACCCTCTTACATTTAGAAGTCTGTAATTACCCTACAACGTCAACTTTGCTGGGACTACAAATAAGGCCCAGGCGTAGTCGCATGGACACCTGTAGCTTCATGTCCTGCTGCGGAGTTGTTCAACTAGCAGTATTGTCATTCAAAAACTTGATGACTGAACTTCCTATCAGATGTACAAAGAAATTGTTCAATTAAAGCAAATATTATCTGCTCACTACTGCTGTGTAGGCTATACATATATATGTATGTATTCTATAATATATATGTATATATAAAGTAATTGGTTAGTGATGAATATTATAATCTACTTTACAAGCAATGATAATTTTCATTACTTTTATATGTGTATTTTTATATGTTTAATATATTTTATATGTATTCAACTTAATGTAATGGAGAGATTTTGGTTAGCGCTAAACATTGTTGCCGCAAGAGCTTGAGAAGGTGATGTGAGTTATTAATCAGGTACAGAATGCGACAGCGGCGTAAATAAGAACACTCCAGTAAAACTCGCCAGCCAATGCCAACGTCCGCCACATTTCCGAAATCCAAAATTCGATAGTGATGTCGCAGTGAATCGAACCCGGACCGCTAAGCAGAAAACGAATGTTCAGACCACTACAGCACTGCTGAATCTTGTTCAACTAAACACATCCGTAATGTTGCTTTTGCAGATATTTGTTTACTTTTTTTATCCCAACATTTATTTATTGTTATGATAAATGTAGTTATAACTTGACTTCTCGTTGATTGCAGGATTTCTTGCCACGGAATATAATTTTTTATCGAGTTTTACTAAGCATTATCATGACAGGCACACTTATGCTTTACAATTAACATAAAACTCAGAATTCTGGGTACTGTACGCAATTGTCAACAACTTCTACTGGGGTTAGTGAAAAACGTATTGAATGTGGGTTTTTTTGTTAAAACTGAGGATGTAAATGTTTTCAGGTCGCTTAGTACGCTATTCAGCGGTTGATCTTGAGACGGGAGGGGTGACGCGACTAGCCGGAACAGGGTGGCCAGAGCGCAGAGTGGGGGAAAACTGGGACTAGGGAGGCCAGCCCTCACGTCGTTTGGTGGCAACAGTACTTGACGACTGATTCCACGTTTTTCATTGCCTGCTTTCGGCTTACGTGAAGGGCCGTAATGTGCCACCTAATTGATTACATATTATGTGAACGTGAAAAAGTGGTAGGTGGTACATGAACGTGAAGTCATCGTAATCTCATCCTTATAGTGTTGTGAGTGTCAACTCGTTACCTCTCCGGAGTGGGAGGACTTCGCTGCCGCTTTAAGCCGTGTGTAATGTTATCTTTCCTTGGCCGAGTTTGCTTGTTGGAAAGCTATTCCAGATGGCAGACTTGTAAAGGCTTGTGTTTGACCCAGGGGGTACATCATGGTTCATAATAATATGTCAAAACACCCGCTGTCCACATGTCAGTGTAGTATACGTTCTTGGTGCTCAACCTAACCTAGAATGTGTGCAAAATTTACATACATCTACTCCAGACTCAAATAGTATTCTAACTGTGCAAGAGAAGCGTACTTCGTAAGCACTTACCTGTTCTGCCCAACATTTAACTAGGCCTACTTGGTTATTCATTACAATGATAACCAGCACTCATCACACTTATCTTCGCTTTCTTAGCATACAGTTCTTCACATTTTGCATCATTGTAATTTCTATAACTAGAGCCACAATATTGTGCAGAAAAGACTTTTGTTTGCAAGTTTGGTGTTAGTGCCTTACGTGCACACCTGCAACTCTGCTTCAAGATCTCTGATTGGATGTACATATGTATGGTGTCACAATAACCTTATTCTGATTGGTACAGTTAAGTAAGAGATGTGTCTCAACAAGGACACACTGCCAATATCCATAAAGCACAGCTGCCGATGTGCACAGTGAAACAAAACTGAACAAAAATCTTTCTGCAGACAACTAATGACTATCTGTAACAAAAGCATGGACGTAGTTATGCAAAAAAAGGAACCAACCACAAAGCAACTATTTCGAGATGATCATCTGAGTTGGAGATAAAGGTTTAAAATATGTCCTACAAAAAGAAAATAATTAAATCATAACATTTCAATAAAAAAAAAGCACAGAGAAAGCAGTTAATACATGGTTTATATTCACACAATAGACTTTGACCTCGAATATTTCAGTTCTAGCAAACTGTGTGTTGGCTCCTTTTCACATAACTCCGTCAGTTAGTAACTACATGGAGACCAGGAAATTTTGCTGTTTCATTGAAGGAGGAAGTTGAATTTCAGAGTCAGTTATATTTTTGTTGCTACGAGGAATGTGAACTTATAACAAGTCTGCTTGAGCACTCGCTGCCTGCTGAGCTACCTTGTTATGTGTACAACTGGCCAATCGCTGGAGCAGCAGTCATTGTAAAAACATGAAGACAGAGTTTATAGTCCAGTCGGCAGGTTACGACTCACAAGCATCTATGTAGCTGTGCCTTGGCTCAGTGAGTTGTGCTCTGGCCGGTGGCGCTGGGCCAAGTGACGCGGGTTCCATCCCCGGCTGGGGAGGTGAAATCTAATGTTACCTTCCCGGGTTCAGGACTGGGTATTGTGTTTCTCCCATCACACTCCTCCTTAATATGTGCAGTATTATCCTCGCCTGATAGCCACAGATGTCCCTCTGAGGCAGTCAACTGCCAAATAAAATGGAAACTGTGTTAAAAATACATGCTTGACTTAAATACCCTTACAGAAAATCCATTGCAGACAAATTCTTCCATGAAGTTCGAATTGAGTTCAAATTGTTTAATGACATTGGTATAATTGCGTTCTGTGAATAGTTTGCAAAATCACTGTACATTCATCCACTGATTTTTGTTCGAAAGAATTTACCACCAACTTGTTTGAATACCATACAAAATATACAATAACTAGGGATATACAAAATCTGTGTAATTTTCTGACAGCAGGCAAGACTCCAGTTAGATGTACACTGTAAAAAAAATATAATTGTACACCTACAAATGGCTGGTAATTTTATATTTTTGTATGTATAATCACGGAATACAATGACAGTAAGTGTAATTTTACACAAATATTCTTACTGTTCCAAAAATGTGCACAGATCTTTGATTAAAGAACACAAATTTATAGAAAATTTTACTGTAAATTTGATGCAAAATTACACTTTTAAATGTATGCGTAGAAATACGCTGACCTATAGTAATATTGCACGTAATTTTGGGTTTTATTACAGCACAGTTGTTTGTATAAATACACACATTTCATTGAAAAATTTGTGTTTCACAGTGCAGTTTTGAAACGGCAAAATATTTGTTTTTACTCTCGCAATTTGCGTAGATATACTTTCAAGTATGTAAAGGCTTAAAGCTTGTTTTTGAACAGAATGTTGAAACTATTTTCCATCTCTGACGTACGTGATACAATATTTGTAAAATGTTTTTGCTAACTTCTAAATTTATTATATTTTACTACGGTGTGGTTTTTGCATGAACCCATTCACACCAAAAATGTACAAAGCCTTATAAATTGGAGTTTTTCTATGTCAGTTTCAAAAATATTTTTGCTTAACAATGGATCTATGTGTCTTAGCATGTAGTGCAATTTTTTTGTGTTGTCCCTTCTTTTACTTTGTTATGTAATTGAGCGACAGTTTTCTCCAAATTCAATTGTTAGGAGAAAAAATTACCAACAAATCTCAATCAACAATTTATATTGATCTTTCTGGCCTTATTAGGTTGTAAATTTTTTTGATAGACAAATCACTGTGTAAGTATTGACTGTTGGCTAAAAAAAGACATTTGTAAATATTTATGATTTTGACATATCTAATATCTCAAAACATTTTTTTCTGAAGTTACATCCTATTCATTGTTTAAGTTTTAGCAGTCTCACACGAATAATTTTGATTTTTTTACATAGACTTTAAACCTAGTTATTCTTTACGCTAGTTGACTTGTTATAATACACTTGATCGTCGCCCAATCACTAGGTTGTGCTGTACATTAGTTGTATAATTCAGCAAAATTACACGTAGCAGGGAAGAAGAAAAGGTTTTCCCCTGTGAATTGGTTAACGGTTACTAAAATAACACCAGTAAGTGTCAAAAACAGCTAATAAAGATTGTCATGTAATATGCGTCGAATGTTACCAGGTCACAAGTTACGTCATTTGTCGTCAACCATCGGTGGTCTTGTGGTTATGGTCATTGATTGACTGCTAACTCGAAGGTCGTGGACTCGAACCCCCCTCAAGAATAAGGAATTTTCGCATGTTAGAAATAGGTGATTGCCAATAACGCAGTATCATAGATCTAAAGTCTACAGATCAATAAAAATTATACATGTCCAACCTAAACTACGGATCCAGAAGTAAATAAAATTTTTGCACCAGCTTGCTTGCCACAGTCACGAAATTAAAATTTTGTAGTTCATAAGTACTTCTTTTCCTTTGAAGTGCAGGTTATTAAAACCAATATTATGTTAAAATACACTTACCATGCATTGCTATTTTACTTTATTGTACATATTTTTACCATTGTGGTTGGTAAATAAACAAGGACATTAGGGCTGTTATATTGAGATTATGCTGCCTCATACATTAATGTAAAGCTGCTACGTACATTCATGTAAAATTACACAGAAGTTTATTTTGCAGTGTAGATTTCTTCAATGTTTCCGGTTGGCTTACAATAAAATATACAATGCCTAGGTTAAGGTTCATTCTACTACACGTTAGAAAGAAAATGTATTTTCTTATAGGAGAGTTTGGCACAAGGAAAAATTTTACCACTAGTTACGTTGCTGTGACACCCACGAGACTGTGGTGTCACATTTTGGTTTGTGAAATCAGTATCCTGTAATTTGTCAGCTGTTTAAATAAAATTTTTTAATTCTGGTTTTTTCAAAACTATGTATGCATGGGTTGTCTGCAGCACGTGCCTGGCTATGCGCTGACATCTGCGGGTTATGTTTAGTTTGGTAGCCAGTCGGTTAGAGTGCGCGAAGGAGGGGTGCACGCGCGCCTGCTTGTAGGGAGGGGAGAGAACAGGTATAGGTAGGGGAGTGTGTAACCGGACGCCGTGGAGCAGTTGTTATATGTCCGGCCAAGCGGAGCGAAAACGGTGATGATGAGTTGTGTTAAAGAACCGCGAAAGGCAAGTTACGCTGAGAGGAGTCGGCAGAGTTAATTATGCTGTGATTTACATGACATTTCAATATGGTCTGAAAAGTTAGGTCATGTTTTGAGTGTGGGAATTGCACGGAGTTTACAAGCCTTTTCGCTACTAGGGCGTTAAGTAGCGCGACGTGGCTTTGTCTTGCAATTTGACTGTAAGGAGAGCTGTGATACCTGTACTTTTTGCGCTCGTTGCGCGACCATGCACTGTGTAGCGTCTTGAATATTTTCTGTTCAGAATATGACTATTTTGTGCCGCATTGTAAAATGTTTTAAGTCATGAATAATGCAGATGTGCGGTAGGAATTTCTACGTGTCTTTCGGGAGCTGACCCGGTGTTACTAATTTACCATTGCAAGGGTGTGGAAAATGAAGCTATGCTAAATTGAGGCTTACACTGGTGGCCTCATAATTTATTTAGGATGTTGAGGCCAAGCATGTTATTTCCAGTGTGCTACGCTGCTGAACAAGGAAGATTGTCGCTGTGCAGTTTGATGCCCTATTCTACTGGGGGTTTGGACAATGTGTTGTACACTGGATGATTCGTATGTACACTTGAGTTGTGTATATCATCTGTGTTGGACATAACAGGTATGTGTCGTAGACAATTTTAGCGTCACTTCAATGATTCACTGTCGTATAAAGACTGTCGTCACAGTATTTTTGGAAATATGTAATGTGTATTACTCTGTATCTGGACAGCGGTATATTTTGTTCCTTTAATTGTGACGTTATTTTGTCCCGTGATAGTTAATTAAATGTTAAAACAATTTCTTTTGGACTGTCTCAGAGTACAAGGAATGGACGTGTACAAAATCCTGGCTTATATTTAAAGTGTTTCGTCTTTAATGTTTTGCTATTCAATATGTATATTATGTCAACGAAACAGCAACGTGGTCATTAAATCATTTGTGCCCTTGCAAGATTCTATTGTTTGCAGTTTTGTCTATGGTTTTCTTACACTTCAGTCGCCCCCGAAATTTTTACCACCTTTCTGTTACGCCCTGTTGTCATTAATTTGGCAACATGGTGTCACACTGCTATTGCTAACAGATCTAATAAAATATGAGACCATAGTAAAATTAAATGTAACTAGGCTTGGCAAAGAGAGAAGCCATTTAATTTTATTTTAAAGGGAAAAACAAACCTATTTAGACTTTTAGATTATCAACTTCATATAACTTAAAAGCCGTGAAAGCTTTGTGATTGGTCGTTTTATATCTCTTGCTGGTACCAGTGCTGAGTCGGCAGAAATTTTCCCTCTCCCTAACTTTTAACTTTATTTTCAAACTGTAGTAGAATTAGCCATACTAAGGTGACTAATCTCCTATAAAGTGTCTCTGACGTAAGTTACGCACCCAACGATCAGCTGCCAGTGAACTCATGGAACCTATTAAGGTTTATACAATGCAGTGAAATCTAGTCTGTTCACAAATAATAATATACATTTTGCATGTCTCTACCAGTCAACAAATAATAATAATAATAATTTTGCAACACTTAACACAAGTACAATTTACAAAGTTATGACGCTTAAGACGAGTATTAGCATAACGATTAACAGGCCTACACGTTGTAAGTAGTAAGAAGGGAAGTTGTACGAGCGACACTGGTATGTCAAGTGTAATACCAACCGACAACTTACAAAACTGCACATATGAAGTTCTAAGTGCGCATTGTTTTCTAATGTGCGGTTCATTCAGTTGGCAGGCAATGGTAGCAATCCTGTCATTTTATTTGTAGAATGTATGACGTCAAATCAAACAAAAGCTGTATTTTTTTGTTCTACGATGCAGGTTGGTAATTATTTGACGCAGGAGTATGGAAAATCAGTTAACCATTTTGAGAAGCCCAAAAATTTTTATAGTAGGCGAACCATATTTTTAGAAATCTATTGGCATATTTTAATAGTGTTTCCATTTCACTTTAAAAAATATTATTAGTGACCTGCAAATTGTTGTTAGTATTGCTGATAGACTAGACTTTACTGTCCTATAAATACCAGAAGACAATCTGTGATTGTATTGGCTACGAGCCTCTGTAAGTTGTCGAAGGTCTTGAAATACGTTAATGGAAATCCTTGAAGTGGTCCGTCAGTCAGGGTCAGCATGGGTTGATGTGAGAGCCTGAGGAAACTCGAGGTAAACAGCTGTAAGGTACTGTGAAATAACTGAAAATATCAGGTTCATAAACTTTTATTTTTCAGAAATTTTATTCCACAATAATGCAATTACAATTATTTTCATTACACTTTTAATCTCACATTAATGATTTTTATTTGTAAGATTATTTGATTCTTGACATTTTTTATTCAATGTTTATTCAGTTCATTTGTCCACATTAATGCTTTCATACTTGTTAGATGTTAAATTTTAGAAGTTTTCTCAGCATTAGGCCCTAATACTTATAACTTAGGGTGAAGATATTCTTGATTGCTATTCTAATTATTTATGTACACTTTAAATCCTTTATATTTAACGTAGTATCAATATATTTACTACACAAAATATTACACTAACTTAAAATATAAAAGAAGCTCACATAATTGAATAAACTATCTTCAGATATTGCATTTATTTGTTATATTTATGTAGAATTCACATATTTACTACAAGCCAAATATGAAAAAATATTTAAAAGAAATCTAATTTTAAAAAATTTGGCAAAATTTTTGTAATTCTTATAAAATAACTTATAAATTGCTTTGTAAAGTATATGTTGACTTAATATTTTGAAGTTCTAAGAAGGGATCAAACTCTCTATATATTTTACAAAAATTAAATTTAATCAATTTATTTGCAGTTACACTAAGCCCGGCAAAACACCAGTGAATCGTTGAACTTCATCTAAGGACAACAGATGTTGCCATGCAGGTTAAAACAAACATAAAATCACTAAATATATTGAATTGTTCCGAATATCAGATATACTTTTGTAGTGGGTAAGCTTCTTTAACAAAGCAAATGACTTGTACAGCTTAGATATACAAACTTAGTCTACTTGTAATTATAGCAATAATTATAAAGAAAATGCAATCTGACAACTTGACCTAACATTTAAAAAAATTAATAAATGTGTATAACCTGATGGAAAAATTTCAGAATACTGTAGTTAGATACAAAATTAAATTTTCAAAACATGTATCAAACATTGTGTATTATTTTCAACTGATCTATGCCATTGTTTCATTACAAATTGATAATATTATGTAACAAATATAGGCCTACAACTTAAAAACTCAAATACACTAGAGAAATTATAAAATGAAGTAAGGAAACAACTTTTATTAACTTAATACAAAGGAAAAGTAGGTAGGCCTATATCCAGCTTATATACCATTATTAGATAAAACTAACACTTCTAAGCACAAAAATTTCCTATAGTTAAAAGAAAAAATATCTCAATAAAGTAAACAGACAACTTACATTAACATTTACACAACAAATACGTAAAATTTAGACCATCAAAACACAAATATTATCTCTATGTAGAGAAAACAACTTTTAAAACATTAAGTATACAACTAACAGTGACAAACACGGAAGATATTCCATCTTATATGATTTTAATACAAAAACTATCACCTTAGAAACACAAAATTTACATATATTAAGATAACATAATGCTTGGAAATGTAACTACACAACTTACCATAACAATGGCAAACATTGAACAACCATCAGGAGACAATACTAAACAACCATCTTTAACATTATAGGTTTAAAAAGTTGTATTACTAACTGTGCATGACAAATGTGTTGGCTTATTTACTAAAAATACAAATTACAACTTCAGTTTCCAAAAAATACCTACAGATCACGACATGTTTCATAACAAGGTTCTAAATAGAAAACTTAATTAAAATATAATGCACTTAAATACAAATGCACGCAAGACTTTTCGACAACAACGTACAGCACAAACGTTTTTCATGTAATTATTTTTATCTTGGTAGTGACTGCAATACGATAAATCCTGATTCTCTGCCCACCTCCCTGTGCTCTAGTTGAATCCACAATTAGATCACTGTACTTCTCTCTGTGTTCTGACAGTCAACTTTTAACAACCGAACAAAATTCTCTATGCCAGTTCTCCACTCAACTTCCCACACATGCACGTATGCACGCACATACATGCTAAACATCAGCCAATAACACTATTGTCATTACAGAACTTACATAGTGAAATAATGAGACAGTTACTGATTTTGCAAGTACACACTTTAAGTAATCTGAAAAATTTTAGGAGGAAGTAAAACTCTGAATAAATTAATGAAGTTACAAGTCAGCACAAGTATATACAATGAACACTACACACAAATAGTATGTAAAATACAGACCTACATGTAACTGGATTTCTTATTTTCACTTGAATTGCTGATAACAAGTTTTATTAAATTTACGAAAGGTTTTATAACATTACTGATTTTACGTAAAAGAAATTTGTGCACAACTTTGTTTCAATGCCTTACATGTACATCTATAGCTCCAGTTCTTGGTTATAGGCAGTGTGTCTTTGCGTAGATATGTCAGCGTCACTTATTTGATTGTACTAATTAGAACAAGGTAACTGTGGCACCACACCTATGTGGTTAGCAAGACGAATCACAAGACACTGAGAGTTAAAAACATCCAATCATTGACCACAAAGTAGAGCTTCTGGTGTGCACATACGGCATTCAAAGTGGTGCTATAACCTTTTTCGCAAAAACTACCAGTACTTTTACACCTGTCCTGTTACAACAATTATGCCTAATTTGATTCAATATACACAAAATGTTTCCTGGTGGAATCAAAATGTTCTAAAAATTGGACACTGTGAATTAATTCTTCAGGTTGCCAAAAAAAAATTATAAACTATTTCAGAATTGTTTTTTGACTGTCAGAGCTCAACTTTTTGAAGTCATAATAAAAATTACCCACTAAAACCTTTTAAATTATTTTTGCAAAACATGTTAAAATATACAATAGGTTTATATTACATGAATACGAAACATTTTATAAGAAACCAAAATTGTGTTAGAGTGCATCTACAGCAATAGTTTTAGAAATCCTGTTTAAAGACTACCTCCATATTTAATCAATTGTTCAAAACCTTAAACAACAGCCACTAAGATACAAATTTAGTGTATATGTAAATTTATCTACAACCTTCACTGTCACAAACATCCTGTATACCAAAACAACACTAAATTCTAGAAGCATAGACCGTACTTACAAAAACACAGTTTATTAGTAGAAAATTCAGTTCGATAATTAATTAAGTTTCACTGCCTAATTTCTAATAGGAAAAAAAATGTAAGTTGTGACGTACAAATGCAAATAATAAATGCACAATTAGGTATAGCTGAACTGAAAACCTGTCACTAACGTTTAACCTGACATAAACCAAGATAGAAAAAGGCTGTAAGAACACTATGTCATACAACCGGAAATAAATATTCAATCAAATAAAAGCCTAAAAAGACATTTTAAAAATGGAATGTTATTTACGTCAAGTGAAAAATATAACGAGGTGTCAGTGTCACATATTTCTACAAGCTAAAAATACCTTATTTGCTACAACATATGTGAAATAAATATTTTCATAGGCTTCACATACAAAACTTACCTTAAGTTGATGTGTCAAGATATAGTTACATGTGCAAAACAATATAATTAAAATACATGTTTATAAAAAAAAACTAGCGTGAATAGGATAACATTAAAGCAGTGTATGCTTTAGTCACAGAATACACACACAACATAAAATACCATAAATGGAATTGGGTCAAATAAAACACAGACAGCAAAATAAAAATGAGGAAGGAAAGCAACCAGACACCACTAATGCGGACAACACAGGTTTGAGGCACGCTGTGGCAAGAAGGCAAACAGATGAAATATATGAAACACAAAAATATGGCATAGCAATGAGACGAAACAAAACACAGTAGTTTTACAGACTCGCAACACAAAAATGATGTTTAGGGAAATAAGCTAGATAAATAGCATTATCAATAAATACCCATGTTGTTTCAGTTCTCTCATCACTCACGCTCGTGTTCTCTGACCCAGTATGTCTTTGCCTGAAGATGGGAACACATTCCAGTTCTCGAAATAATGTTGTTGTGTTCGATTCTGAAAAAATACTATGTTTTCTTTTGTCTCATCGCCTTGTCATATTTTTTGTTTCATAAATTTTATCTGTTTGTCCTTTTGCTAAAGCAGGTCTCAAACTTTTGTTGTTGCCTTGGTGGTGTCTGGTTTATTTTCTTTCATATTTCTCTTATTGTCTCTCCTTATTTTACCCGACCCGACTCCATTTACTGAATTTTATGTTGTGTATGTATCTTGTAGACTAAAGCATATTCTACTTAGTTATGTTTTCACATTCACTCTAGTTTACCTTGACAAACATCTGCATCACAGTGGAATATTTAAAAAAAATCTACATCTAGTTCTAAAACTTATTTACAGCACTACTGTTGATTGTGATCTTGCAGAACATTAGTGAACTGCATTTCACACTTTTCTATCAAGTTTGATGGAAATTACATGTTCTCCTCAAATATAATGTACAATATAGTATATACAGTACATTAGGACAAAAATTATCTTATGTACATTGGCTATAATTAAATAAACTTCAATAGAAACTAAACAAATTAAATCACACACAAACACTCACGCAATTCAACTCTGTTGGATGTAATAAGCACACTAATTTTACGTATCTGATTCTTACTCCTCATTAGAGGATGGAAAAAAACCTAAGTTTCAGTTAAATATCCTGAACACTGAAGAGATGATATTGAATAAGGCCAATAAGACCCGAAAATTATGTACCTTAAATTAATTTGTGATTAGAAAGTATTTTATCAGTACAAATTTGATAAATGTATTGACCAAAAGAAGTTTAACTTGAACATTAACAGTTTTCGTTTACAGAAATCAAGGGTTCTGCTAGTTGCATGAATACAAGAATTTATAGTCGTAACATAATAATGAGTATAGGGAGTCACATTTCTAAACAGGTACTCGAGAAATATGACAATAACTTTTCTATATTCAATGCAGTGCTGTAGTGTCCAGTTTGTGGTTACTTGAGGGTACATGAGTAACTCGAAGAGCTTTTCAACAGTTCAAAGTATTTTTCTTTATTTTCAACTTATTTGATAGTCAATGATGTGTGTCATCAACAAGTAGTCTGGTGAGAATGCATAGAAAAGGAAATTAATTAATTTAAAAAAAAATTGGGTCAGATAAAACAAGGACAGCAAAATAAAAATAAGGAAGAAAAGCAACCAGAAACCACTAACGCAGACAACACAGGTTTGAGGCACGCTGTGGCAAGAAGGCAAACAGATGAAACACAAAAATATGGCACAGTGATGAGACAAAACAAAACACAGTAGTTTTCCAGACTCGCAACACAAAAATTATGTTTAGGGAAATAAGCTAGATAAATGACAATATCAATAAATACCCATGTTGTTTCAGTTCTCTTATCACTCATGCTCGTGTTCTCTGACCCAGTATGTCTTTGCCTGAAGACAGGAACAAATTCCAGTTCACGAGATGTTCTGTTCTCGAGTCTGGAAAAATACTTTTTGTCTTTCGTCTCATCGCGCTGTCATATTTTTGCGTTTCATATATTTTATCTGTTTGTCCTTTTGCTAAAGCAGGTCTCTTAACATTTGTTGCTGACTTGGTGGCATCTGGTTTATTTTCTTTCTTATTTTTCTTATTCTCTGTCCTTATTTTACCCGACCAGCCTCCATTTACGGAATTTTATGTCGCGTATGTATCTTTCAGACTACAGCATACTCTGCTTAGTTATGTTTTCGCATTCACTCTAGTTTACTTTGACAAACATCTGCATCACAGTGGAATATTTCTAATAAGCTACATCTAGTTCTAAAACTTATTTACAGCACTACTGTTGATTAGTGATCTTGCATAACATTAGTGAACTGCATTTCACACTTTCTCCCTGGTTTCATGGAATTACAAACACACTTCAAATACAGTGTACAATATGTATGATACATTAGGACAACAATTATCTTATGTACACTGGCTATGATTAAATATACTGCAAATAGAAACTAAACTAATTTCAGTCACACACAAACACGCATACGATTCAACACTGTTGGTCGTAATAAGCACACTAATATTACGTATCTTATTCATATGAGACATTCATTGTGCAGTATTACTCCTCGTTAGATGATGGGGGAAAAAAAACAGAAATTTAAGTTAAATATCCTGAACACTGAGAACATGACATTAAATAATCCAAATACCATTTGTGATACATTGATGACCTGAAAATTATGTACCTAAAATTAATTTGTAATCAGAAAGTATTTTCTCAGTAGAAATATGATAAATGTATTGACCAAAAGGAGTTTAACTGGAACATTAACAGTTTTCATTAACAGATACCAAGGGTTCTGTTGGTTGCATGAATACGAGACTTTATAGTCATTACATAATAACTGAGTATAGGGAGTCACATTTCTAAACAGATACTTGAGAAATATGACAATAGCATTTCTATATTCAATGCAGTGCTGTGGTGTCCAGTTAGTGGTTACTTGATGGAACATGAGTAACTCGAAGAGCTTTTCAAAGGTTTCAAAACATTTTCAAATAATTTGATAGTTGAAGTTGTGTGTCATCAACATGTAGTCTGGTGAGAATGCATGGAAAGTGAGAAATTAATAAAAAAAAACAATGGATTCATTTAATAAAAAATCAGAGTATGCTGTAGTCTACAGAATACACACACAACATAAAATACCATAAATGGAATTGGGTCAAATAAAACACAGACAGCAAAATAAAAATGAGGAAGGAAAGCAACCAGACACCACTAATGCGGACAACACAGGTTTGAGGCACGCTGTGGCAAGAAGGCAAACAGATGAAATATATGAAACACAAAAATATGGCATAGCAATGAGACGAAACAAAACACAGTAGTTTTACAGACTCGCAACACAAAAATGATGTTTAGGGAAATAAGCTAGATAAATAGCATTATCAATAAATACCCATGTTGTTTCAGTTCTCTCATCACTCACGCTCGTGTTCTCTGACCCAGTATGTCTTTGCCTGAAGATGGGAACACATTCCAGTTCTCGAAATAATGTTGTTGTGTTCGATTCTGAAAAAATACTATGTTTTCTTTTGTCTCATCACCTTGTCATATTTTTTGTTTCATAAATTTTATCTGTTTGTCCTTTTGCTAAAGCAGGTCTCAAACTTTTGTTGTTGCCTTGGTGGTGTCTGGTTTATTTTCTTTCATATTTCTCTTATTGTCTCTCCTTATTTTACCCGACCCGACTCCATTTACTGAATTTTATGTTGTGTATGTATCTTGTAGACTAAAGCATATTCTACTTAGTTATGTTTTCACATTCACTCTAGTTTACCTTGACAAACATCTGCATCACAGTGGAATATTTAAAAAAAATCTACATCTAGTTCTAAAACTTATTTACAGCACTACTGTTGATTAGTGATCTTGCAGAACATTAGTGAACTGCATTTCACACTTTACTCCCAATTTTGTTTGAATTACAAATACACTTCAAATATAATGTAAAATATGTATATACAATACATCAGGACAACAATTATCTTATGTACATTGGCTATAATTAAATAAACTGCAATAGAAACTAAACTTATTTAAGTCGCACACAAACACACATATGATTTCAACACTGTTGGACGTATTAAGAACACTAATTTTACGTATCTGATTCATATGCCACATTCATTGTGCAATATCACTCCTAGTTAGATTATGAAAAAAAAAAACCTAAATTTCGTTAAAATATCCTGAACACTGAGAACATGATATTGAATAAGGCGAGTACCATTTGTGATATGTTGATGACCCAAAAAATATACACCTCAAAATAAATTGTAATTAGGAAGTATTTTCTCAGTAGAAAGTTGATTAATATATTAACCAAAATAAGTATAATTGGAACATTAACAGTCTTAGTTTACAGGAATCAAGGGTTCTGTTGGTTGCATGAATACGAGAATTTATAGTCATAACATAATAGTGAGTATAGGGATTTACATTTATATACAGGTGCTCGAGAAATATGACAATATTGTTTCTATATTCAATGCAGTGCTATGGTGTGCAGTTAGTTGTTACTTTAGTGTACATGAGTTAATTCAAAGAGCTTTTCAATGGTTCAAAATATTATTCCCATATTTTCAACTAATTTGATAGTTTGACGTGTGTCATTACCAAGTATAGTCTCGTGAGAATGCATGGAAAGTTTGAAATTAATTTTAAAAACAATGGAATTGTTATAAAATATTTTGTTTTTAGAGAAAGTAAAGTCAACATTTGAATTATTATCGTGTTTAATCATAAATCAAATTTTTTATCAACCAAAAATAATCAAGCAATAATTCATTCTTTCATAGGTTGATACAGAAATATTAAAGAAAGTTACCGAAAAACACAAACAATATGTATAACCCTTTACATTGAAACTAACTGTCCTTAATGCTTGCTGCAAAATTTTAGTTAAATTCAAACTGAAAAATAATTAGTTAATAATTGATTTGCCATTTTGATTAGATTAACCATTCATATTAAATTTCTTAAATGAAAGCAAAAAAATAAAACCCCTTACATGTTAGTGGGTGCATATCAGATTTGCATCAAGTTTATGTTCTCAAGACTATGTGAAACCCCAAAAATCTGCAAATTAATGTAGTTAATGAATGAGATAAAGTAAACAATAATTGCCAATAAGCTTATGCCATTTAGAAAAAAAAATTAAAAATGCTGATTTGGATTAGTTTAAACATTATTCAAATGTCAAATTATTACAAAGTATTAAGCTTGTTTAAAATATATGACAGTAACTTATACAATTATACTTCTGAAAAATTATAAGCGTGTCAAACAATGCTTATTTAAACATGATTATTATTTTAACGGTGTATTCTCCACTAATGTAATTCTTCCAATTAAATTAACCAAACACTGTTTAAAAAGAGATATTACCATTAATTCAAACACGAACTCAAATTATTACATCCCTGTCAATAATACTAATTATAACATAAACTACAAAGCCTATTTACAGCACTACTGTAATATATCAGTGATCTTGCCCAACTGTTTTGGAAAGCATTTCACACTTATGCAGAAACTCACGAGTCAAATTTAACTGGATATGTACATCAAAATATTATATATACAATACACAAAAGCAAAATCATTTTTCAAATGTTTTCTATGATTTAGTAAATTATGACACATCATTATACCCTAACAAGAAAATTATGTTTAAGTATCAAAATATACCAAAATTAAGCCACTACACTTAAGAAAAATATAGTAGATGCTATTTAGTATAAAACAAATAGTACCTATAAATAAATACATGTTTAGGATACAACTAACCTATGAATATTATTAATTTAACTACAAAGCCTATGTACAGCACTACTATATAATGTGTGATCTTGCCCAACAGTGTTAATACGCATTTCACACACATTCCTGATCTGGTGTTGCAAAAAAATTAACAAATTTACAATTTTTATAAAATTTTATACATAACACTTTACACAAATAAAATTTTTACAAAACATGGCCTATGATTTACTGATGTATGATAGAAAATCTTGAGAACAAACCTGAAGACTAATTTGCACGACTGCTTACACCGAAATAAAGTCACTAAGCTTGAGTAATGTATCGTTGGTGCTTTTTCCCTTAAAATGAATAGTAAGTTCTCTTAAATACTTGTTAAGAATACAGGTACAGCTTACTGAAACAATAAGTTTATAATAAAGTTGAATGAATGATGCTTTGTCTAAATCTCAAAAGTCATTCACAATCGACATTGTTAGGCATGGAAACACCACTCTTACCTATCTGGATACTTCCATTGTGAATTACTGCTTATTTGATTACTAAAACAACTCAAAACAGAAAAAAATACCTAGTGATAAACCAAACTAAATGCAATAGTGCACAAACAATACTAACATTATTAATGAATATTATATTATTTAACCAGGTTGTGACTACTTGAAAACTTGAAGAAATTCTTAATCCAAATTACACCAGACACTGTTTTAAAACACAAATATCCCTTTGCTATCTATCAACTTACTAATATAAACAATGTATATAATATCCACGAGACTAATACTTAATACTATATGAACTATAAAGCCTATTTACAGCACTACTGTATATTAGTGAACTCGCCCAACAGCTTTGAAATGAATTTCACACTTACAGTATTGCTCTTAAAAATATATACAATTAAAATTATGCATAATTAATTGTAATGTACAACACACAAAGCAATGTCATTTGCCAGATCTTGTCTATAAATTTACTAAATTTTAATCCCTTTGGAAACAGATTCTCTGTCTGAATGTAATGCCACTTCACTGCGAAGATTGGCATTGTGGCATATCGTTTTGGACATTACAACCACACACATACTGTTTTAAACACACATACATTATTCGCAGCTGTTGGGCTGATAGTTACACCAATAATTAAAGGGTATGACGTATACATGTAATGCCTGCATGGAGCACTACAACTTATAAGATAATGAATACAAAAGAAAAAAAATCTTACACAAGCATAAACACATTACTTACTAGATAATATCTAAAAACTTAAGACTAAAAACCACTAACTACAATTGACGCAAATATGTTGCATACAGTGTCCTACTTGCTTACTAATACTGGCCTAAGGAAAGTACTAATTTTGACAAAGTCTACAGAAAATATTTGTATTTTATGTACTGGTATAAACAAATCAGATTATCTGCCTGAATCTCAGGCCAGTCACTACGAATACTTGACATTGCAGCATCTTACAGCTACAAGGCGTTTTAAAGCTTTTATATCTTACATTACATTCTCGAACACGCACAATTCACCACCGCTGGGAATGAGTGATACACCAATATAAGAAACACAATGCCCAAAGCTATCACAAGCGATATTAAAACATTGCCAGTTCCACTATATTATTTAAATAAATTCTTATAAAATACGACATCTGCTAACTTAATCATTCAGCTCGTCTTTATAAGTTTTATTTTTCGCTTATTATGTATAAAAATAATTTCTTAATCACAAACCAAAAGCGTAATGTGAAGATATCATCATTTAATTTTATGACATACATCAGTACGGATATGCAAAATATGAGAATTCAGTTTAATTACCAAAACCAAAAGATTATTTTTCATGAATTAATTTTTTTAATCTAATATGACAAAAAAAAAAAGGAAATAGTAAAAATTGTGCATTTTTTTAGTGTTTTACCAGACAGAAATTTCAGCTCGTGAGATGAAGTGAAACAAAGAATAATTAAATATTGATACTACTTATCATGAAATTTCCTTGACTCTGAGGCAAAACAGATGATGGAAGATAGGCTCCACGCAGTTCCTTCAGTCAGGTGAACTAATGCTGGATACACTTCTGTTAGAAGCAGGTACCGTAGTATTCAATTATCCAGTGAAATGACTAACGTTCCTCCGGAAAATAACACTGGCGAGCAGCGTGCATGCAAGACAGGTGAGTCGAGAGAACTAGGCACGCAACACAAACTCTTCTCTTCCCTGCATCATGGTCTATGACTGTACTGAAGTTTTGCAAAATATAACTAGCCCCTCTTTGTATACTAGATAAAACATTAAAGACAACTGTTTACCATTCGCAGTGGAATAAAATGTAATTTAACTCCTATTGACATCTTGGATGTAAGAATGTGTAGCTTTAATGTGAGGTTAATAACCGGAATCAGATTACCCAAATTATTAAGTGATGTCTGTACATATTCAGTATACAGAGCAGTACAGTCAGGCATAATTTAGGGGAAACGAGTTACCACAAGGGCTTTGAGAACCCAAAATTATTTATCATATTTTTGAATATTTCATGTGGATGCTTTAAACAAGGATTGTGATGAAAATGCATTAAAAGTAGTGAATTTATTATTAAAAACAAGTATTGGAACTGTTAATTTATTGGCTTTAAACAAAGGAATGGCAAAATCTCACCGAAATAGTGTGTTTGCTCACATATCAAATTCGCAGTTGAATGAAAATAGCTAAAAAAATTATGCCAACAACTAAACTCAAAGTTGATACAAGCAGAGTAAAATGAAATTGTAATTGGAAGAATAATTAAATGGACAATAAAAATAATTATTTTGTTAAAATAGAGTATGGTACTGCTTCCTACACAATTTAATTTAAAATAAATCCATTAAAATAATTTACGCTTTAAAAATTACTTGCCATATTAATTACATAGCTTTTAACATCAAGTCATCACACAGTTTAATTATTACCAGCTAACAAAAATAGTCATCACACAGTTTAATTACTACCAGCTAACAAAAATATAGCTTTCAACGCTATTGAGTGAAGGGCAGTACTGTGATGCAAACAAGAATTTGGATAGTTTCTTATTGATATGTGGCACACTTACAGTTAGAAAAACTTGTAGGTTCCGAAAAAATATTATTTCAAAATTACTTACGATAACTGAACTGAATTAAAGTTTATACCAGAAAATTTAATAACAAAAGTTTTAGTGATCCTATATGAATATTCACAACATTTATCATGAACGTTCAAAACTGAAATTGACAACATTGTAACTGAAATCCTTTGAATACAATTACCTGACATTAATTACACTTGACAAAGTGAAGTAGCCCGAAAAAACACAAGCATAATAGTGGGAGACTGTTAAATTGAACAATATCTACATTAAGTATGATGTAGAAAGAAGATGCCCACATTCAAAATGTCTAGTAGCTAAAAACTGTGAACAACTGTAATGTAAAATGAAAATTTACTGATGTATCGCCCGCGAACCAACCGTCAGTTTACAAGTCAGAATAAAATTACAAGTACAGAACCACAGAATTTAAAGCTTACATATAACTATATTCTACAAATTTATAATCCGACATAAGTATTCTCATCAAAATCAGGCAATACACAGCACTGAAGCGGTACAAATTTGAATAATATCAATGTAATAAGCTTGTATGTACATTCTACTAAAAATTGATGGAATTGTTAATTTAAATTCGTTGAACACTGTCTAAATGCAAACATTACATAAAAGCTAACATGATAATATGAAAACTTAACATTACACTTTGTAAATAATACTAAATGAACTATAAGGCCTATGTACAGCACTACTATATATATTAGTGGTCATACCGAACAGCTTTGATATGTATTCCACACTTTCACCATTAGCACTTTATAAATAGAAGTAATTTAAGATTATATTAAAATTATTACTTACAATACAAATATAAACATTTTATGAAATGTTACCTATGATTTACTATTACTACAAATTGTGGAACCCCACAGCTACAGGATGCTTCAAATCACACATTTTTTATTACACATACACACATTGTTCGCTGCTGTTGGACATGATGTACTCACTAATATAAGTATGCTTGTCGTTTACCAGTTTTGCACTCATTGTGCAATATTACTTACAAGATAATAATTACAATACAAAATACAAAAATCATAGGAAACAAACACAAACTAGTAACAATGCCAGAAACTGTTGTAAATATGCCAAAAAATAAATGTTGATTTCTCAGGTCAAGGGAGGTAATCGTTAAATAAAAATAATTTACAATTTGGTTCTCAACTTTCCTTAAGTATTAAATTTGTTTTTGTATTAAACACGTATATCATAATTTAAATCATGTGTGAAATTGTACAATCTTGCAATTTTTTAAAGATGTGTTTTTCAACACTGACATATAAATATAGCTCAATTTCACATAATATTAACTCTGAATGGATGGAAATGGATTCAGATTAAATTTAAATGTTAGTTTCTGTGAAATTGTACTAATTTTGCCAAATATTACGTACATCTTGACACTATTTTTAAAGATCGACTTTCTATTTTCAACAATGATAATTAATTCTTAATATCACATTACAAGAAAACTGCCGTTTGTTGCATTCATTAATAACATTTCACTTCCGTGGTTTTGAAGAAAGGTGGCTCGATTAAAAGAAATATAAAACAAAATTTAGCTCTACATGATCCCGGGAAAGAAAATAGTTAAATAAAAAAAAGAAAGTGTTCTAACTAGCCACAATTTACAAAAAAAAAATGAAAGAAATTGTAAAATAACATAGTTTATACTGGATAGTAATGCAAACTTAAAAAAAAGTCTATTGGGACTAGAAATGTGTTAAATAAGAAATATAATTATGTACAATAAATATTTATTTTAATGTTTTAATTTACCTGTAATGCAAAGTTTTACCACTGTGTTGAACAAAGTGTTGTTGACAACATTCCAAATATGATTATGAATTTGTCCACAAAGAATAATAAGATATATTTTAGATTAAATTTAGTTTTAAGTGTAAGATTTTAAAGTGTCAATTTCTGTCTTTTTTGTATTAGATCATGACTTGTAAAGATAATTTGGCCTACTAAATATTTAGACAGTGATTATCCTAGAAACAGTGGGTTCAAATGTTAATTTTTGTGCTCTAGTTATTTCTGTATTATTTTTTTTCTGAATTATTAATTATTTATGTAAATCAATCATGTGTGCTGCATTCAAAATTCAAATGTATTGAAAGACTGTACTTACAAAGTAAAAATGCTTAAATTTAATCTCCGAAACTTAGTATTTAAAAAAATACTTTTTTGAAGTAATTGGCTTTAATTTTAATTTTTTGTAATTTTCTTTACACCTCAAACCATACGGGTTGACATAACAACTAGAATTATCTAATCTTAAAGATAATACAGTATCCTTTAACTTGAAGTAGGAATTAACAAAAACCCAATTTAATAGTATTTTTTTTTTAACTAAACACATTTCATTAGCAAGTACCTTAACGTTATTCACGCTAAACATAAGTTGTATAGAAATAATGTGCTACAGAAGACAAAAAAATATTGTTGGAGACTATTACACTGAAAATTATTTAAATAAAGTAAAATAAAGAACAAAAGTGTCAACATCCTAAATTTCTAGTCTTTACTATAACCATTATGTAAAATGAAAATTTAGTAATGTATTGCCCATGAAATCAACTTTTATTTGATGAGTACGATAACATTACAAATACAGAACCATGGAACTTAAAACTTACTTTGTACAAAACTTAAATTCTAAAAATCGTTTCATAACACTTATGAGTCCCAATATACTGGATAAGAAATCATTTAGGATTTTTTATTCGTACATCTGTGGTTCGTGTCACTTAATGGACTAATTTAAAATTCACTCGTTATTGGTGAATCAGGTTATCAATTCGCCAAGTTTTGAGTTCAATCAGAAGTTGCCTAATTTTATATGTGAATAATTATGGTCTGATGACTAGGGACCCTAAATTTTCACGAAAACTATTTTTAACCAACTTGTTTCAGTGCCTTATGTGAACATCTGCAGCTCTGCTTCGTGGTTATTGGCAGCGTGTCTGTGCACAAACATCTCTTATTTGACTGCTCAAATCAGAACAAAGACACCACATGTCTATGATTGACGGATACAACCCTAACATGTATGCCAGTTAAAACAGCCAATCACTGAGCACGAAGCTAAGTTGCAGTTGTGTACGTAAGATACCTACTGCAGCAAGTTGGTGCAGAATACATATCATAAAAATCAGGGTTCCCTTCTAATGATGAAAACAAACGAAGCAAGCTAGTGTCTGAAGCATAGTGTGCTGCCAGGTAACTACACGAACGACACAGTATGCATGAAATCCTTGAGATTGTCACCGACAAGCTTACACAGTTTTAAAAAATTGTTTAAAAAATGCTATTTTTTAAGTTAAGTAAAAAATTTATTCAAAATTTGGATCATAACTCCTGTGTAAGCTTGTTCAATAATTATATCAAACTGTCTACTGCAATATAAGCTCAAGAAAACTCGTAACACTGTACAAATAATACACATATATAATAATATCACACTAAGTTGGTAGTCACTACCTACCTACCTACATAAACACTTCATGACATTCTTAATCTAAACCCACCGAACACTATACACACACAAATATTACTTTCAAATCAACAGTTTATTACAAACACAAAATATTACACTTCTATGGATAGTACTAAATCAACTACAAAGCCTATGTACAGCACTACTGTAGTATATTAGTGATCTTGCCCAACAGCTTTGAAACACATTTCACATTTACTCAATGGCTCACGTTTAAGACAAATAAAATATAAGTTGTATTAAAATTGTATATACAATACACAAGAAAATTTCGTTTGCCAAATGTTGTCTATGACTTACACAAACTAAATAGCTTCTAAATTAATTATATTTAGGATGTCTACTAACACTGAAGTGAAATAATAAGCTACACTATAGAAGAACACAGTTAAGGCTATTTTCTATTAGTTAAATAATATTTATAATTAAATACCTGTTAAAAAAACAACTACAAACTATGAAAATCGCTCAATTTAACTTGAAGAAAATGTTTATATTTTGCACTCCAGTATAAAATTATCAGATGCTCTGTCAGTATTAATGAAACTCATCGTGAATATTTGGAAATGTGAGTCGCCCTACAGCAAATCTTAATGCGTATTTCTCTCAACAGTAAAGAAATTATACTTATATTATTAATAACATAACATTCCAAAGATTTTGCTATGTAAATAATTAATTGAATTCTTCACATTATTTAATTTACTAAGTAATATTTAAACTAAAGAATATTGGTTTAAATACAACCTTCTAATACATACACACAAAATTTCACATGAGAACTTTTCAACTTATTATAAAATTGAAACCCCTATAAATTCAACATTGTGAGAAAACACATATATAGTACATCAATGTCAACTTAACAGGTGCTGTGTCCAATGCTTCTCACATCGCTCATGGCAAGAACTTTGTCAGTGGCACACTATATACCAGACACTTTAAAACACACATTACTTTTATCATACACTCAAACACACTCACATGAACTGCCATTGTTGCTCTTTACGAAATCAACAATATTTTTTTAAACTTAATTTTCTAACATCTTCCAACTTATTTAAAAAATATATTAGATTTATACGTTTATAACATAATTTAAATTATAAGCTATCAACATGAAAATATTAACACAGTATATATAAAATCCATGAAACTAATACTTAATACTATATGAACTATGAAGCCTATTTACAGCACTACTATTTATTAGTGAACTTGTCCAACAGCTTCAAAATGATTTTAACTCTAACTGCACTGCTCTTAAAAACATAAAATTAAAGTTATATAGAACTGATAGTAAAATGTGATGTAATTACACAAATTAACGTCGTTTGCCAAATGTTGTCTTTAATTTGACTTAATTATATTACCTAAATTGATAACTTGTTAGATTCGCTGTTTGAATGTAATGCCACTTTACTGCAGACACTGGCATTGTGGCATAGTCTATCGAGCATTAAAACACCCATATATACTGTTCTGAACAGACACAGATCATTCTAAGCTGTTGGGCTGATAGTTACACCAATATTAAAGGGCTAAGGTCATACGTGTGTATGTGGCCTTGCCTATCGGCATTGCAACATCCATATATACATTTCTGAACAGACACAAATAATTCTCAGCTGTTGGGCTGATAGTTACACCAATATTAACAGGCTAAGGTCATACATGCATGGCACTAACCAACTTATTAGATAATTAGGATAATAAAAAAAGTATCTTACACAAGAATATAAACCCATGAATAATTAAATATACATGCTAACTTAGACTAAAAACCACTAACTACAATTCCTTGAAATCTGTAGGATACCATTTCCTAATAGTTTAATAATACAGGCCTATGTAAAGTGCAAATTTTGACATAGCCAATAGAAATTATTCATATTCTTTGTCCCTTTATAAATTTATCAGATGAGCTGCCTGAATATTAGGCCGGTCACTATGAATACTTGGCATTGCAACATCTTACAACTACTAGGCTTTCAAAACATTATACTCACAAAGTAACACATAAATCACAACCGCTTGATTGACATGAGCGATAGACCAATATGTTAAAGTCTATGTCAGGCATGTAGTGTGCACAAAATGCAGTTTTACTTAAAAGCTAATGAGGACAACATCAAACAAAAAAATAACCTTGCAGAAACACAAACGAAACACAAAGCTAATGTAAGCAAGATCAAAACATCGCCATTTCCAAGATCTTATTTAAAAGAAATTAAAGTTTATATAATAGAGCATTTGCTATCTGAATCTTTTAACTTGTCTTTATAGGTTTTATTTTTTCGCTTATTAATTACAACATGGTTTATTAAACCATACGTGAAGATATCGTCATTTAATTTTAAGATACACTTCAGTACAGACATGTAAAGTATGAGAATTCAGTTTAATTACTGATACCAAAATATTATTTTTCATGTATCTATTATTTTATCTATTAAAAAAAAAGGAAATAATAAAAATAGTGCGTTTTTAAGTATTTTACCAGGCAGTAAATTCAGCTCGCTAAGTATAATTGGATGTGAGATGAATTTAAACATGAATAATTTAAACTTGGTACTATTTATCATGAAATTTCCTAGACTCTGGGGCAAAACAAGTGCTGGAAGATATGCTCTATGAAGTCCCTTCAGTCAGGAGAGATAATGCTGGAAGTGAATATTTTTAAAGCTGCTACCTCACTTCTTAATTAACCCGTGAAATGACTAACATTCCTCGGGCAAACAACACTGGAGTGTATTTTGTTGCAGGAGCAGCGAGTGTGCAAGACACGTGGGATGAGAGAACTTTGCATGCAACACAAGCAAGCACTGCCTTCCCTTGTCTTGCAAAATATCCTCAACACTGAGAACATCATATTGAATAATACAAATAACTATGTGATATGTTGATGATTTAAAATGTATATTATAGATATTTGTAGTTAGATAGCATTTTTAACTAAATATTTAAAGACTGTGTTAACAGTTTAACTGACCCATTTTGTTTACTTAGATTAAATACAACTATTTACTACCTGCGTTGGTGCAAAATCTAATTTAACTCCTACTGACATCATGTATGTACAAATTTCTAGCTCTAACAGGAAATTAATAACCGGAATAAGATTATCCAAACTATTACTCAAGTGATAAGTCTGTACATATTCAGTATTAAGAATGGTACAGTTAGGGAATTATTTCAGTGAAAAATTTACCACAAGGGCTTTGAAGAGTCTAAAATTATTAATCATATTTTCACCATATTATTCAATTTCATGAACACTTTAAACAAGGAATGTGATGAAAAAGAATGAGACGCTGTCAACTTATTATCAAAAACAAGTATTGAAACTGTTAATTTTTTGTCTTTAAAGAAATCTCACGAAACTTGAGTGTGTGCTCACATACCAAATTCACTGTTGAACGAAAATACCTAAACAAATACGCAAACAATTAAACTCAATGTTAATACAAACAGCAATAAAACTAAATTGTAATTTAGAAGAATTAGATGGCCAATTAAAATAAATACACGTAGTGTTAAAAAGTATGGAACTGCCTCCTACACATTTTAATTTAAAATAAATCCAATAAAGTTATTTACGGTTTAAAAATTACTTGCTATATTAAAGACATAGCCTTTTGCATCAATTCATAATACTATTATTCACTGCAAGAAAATAAAAATATAGCTTTCAATGCTTTTGGGCAGAGGTCAGACCAAGTATGCAAACGAGAATGAAAAATTTTGCTGTTTTCGTAATTACGTGCGGCACAGTGACAGTTGAAAATACTTGTAGGTTTCAAAAAATATTATTTTGCAGTGACTAACATAAATTGAAATTAAATTTAAAGCTTATCCCAGACAATTTACAACAATAGTAATTTAAATTTAAATTAAATTTAAAGCTTATCCCAGACAATTTAACAACAATAATTTGAGTACTTCTCTAAGAAAATTAATATTTTTTATGACAATTTAAAACTTAAATTGATTACATTTTAACACAAAATCCTTACATTAACAATTACCTCACATCATTTACTATAGACAAAAGCTATACCAAAAAAAATTTAGCCAGAAAAAATTACATGTAAAATTGTGGGATATTGATAAGCTGAACTTTAATTAAATGAAGTATAGTGTAGAAAGAAGGTATAAGTATTCTAAATTCATAGTAGTTAAAAAAAATTTGTTCAACTATAACGTAAATAAATATTTTACTAAAGTATGGCACATGAAAACAACCGTCAGTTGGTAAGTCGCAATACAAATACATAAACACACAATTCAAATGATACATAATATTAAAACTTATATTCTACAAATCAATAATCTGCATAATCAGGCTGTACACAACACTTCAAAATCACGTACCTACGCATAACTCTTGTGAATAACACATAATAACAATAATAATAAAAAACTATAAAGCCTATGTACAGCACTACTGTATTAATTAGTGGTCGTATGAAACAACTTCGATACGTATTACACACTTGCACTATGTCTCCTTTAACACAAAATAAAATTAAGATTATACTGAAATATTACATACAATACATAAATAAATGTCACTTTATAAATTATACCAATGATCCCTATGATTTAATGATATATTACAATACCTTAATAAAGTTAAAAATTATATTTACAACGTCAACATACACTAAAATACTAACTCATTACTCTTGGAAACATAGGTTTGATATTTTTGCTACAAGTTAAACAATAGGTTCTTAAAATAAAATACAATATTACATACAGAACTGCAACCTACGAACATTACTTAATTTTACATCAAGGAATATTCGTATTTGCACTTTGGTGGAAACATCATCAAATTCTATGTCTTAATATTATTTAATGCAATCACTTCAAATTGTGGTATCACACAGCTACTAGATGCCTCAAAACACACATCTTTCATTTCACATACAAACAAACACGTGGCTCGCCGCTGTTGGGGATGATGGACACGCTAATATACATATGTCTACTATGTACCAGTCTTTCACTCACTGTGTGATATTACTTACAAGATAATAATGACTACACAAAATACAAAAAACCATCAGAGACAATCACAAACTAACAATTTCAGAAGCTGATGTAAATAAAGTAAAAATTAAGTGTCAATTTCTTAGGCAAAGGGAAGTGATTGTTATATTTTATTTTGTGAATTTAATTTACAGTTAGGCTATAAGCTCTCCTCAAAAATTATTTATTTTATTCTAAGCATGTACAGTATAACCAGCATTTTTTTAAGTGATGTTTGATTACTCGCACTGATATAGAAATTAAGTTAAATTCCACATAGCATAATTCTGAATATATGAAAATAAAGGCAGAGTATTTAAAATGTACGTTTCTTCTGCGTAGCTGTATTGATAATATATGCCATGAGCCACCTGAGCGCTTAGTTCATCAGCACAATAAAAAGTTAAAATATTTGAATTTTGTTTTACCCTAGTTAATTTTGCTAATGTTAAACAAAAGCTCAGTTGACACTAACAGACTCGGCAGATGCGACCTAGTGAGTGCAGCAGCATGGAGGCGAATTGCATGCGTGCTGTAGACCTAAAAGTCGACTGTATGGCATCACCGCAATAGTTGTATCTATACTGCAGTACCTTTGCTGAGTGAAAACAGCATTTTTAAAAATAAATTACAATACAAGAAAATCAAAATCCTACTAAACACAAGATGATTTAAAGAAAAAATAATGTACTCTACGAAGTGTACATTTGATTAATAATACAGAAACTGCTAATAGAATAATGACACACAGACACATATAGATACACAGTGTATGAAATAATTTAAGTTAGATGCCAGAAGGAGAACGATGTCGGCGTAGAGGTTGTATGCATTTTGTTAAATATTATTTAAAATTTTTTAAAAAGAAATATAAAGCTCATTACTGAATTACTAAATACTAAATGAACTACAAAGCGCTACTGTAGTATAATAGTGATCTTACCCAACAGCTTTGAAACACATTTCACACAACAGTGTACAAACAATACTAACATAAATAATACCATCACACGAAGCTGATAGTCGCTACCTACCTACATAAACACTTGACATTCTTAATCTAAACCCACCAAATGCTATTCAAACATAAATATACATTCAAATCAACACTGTAATACAAAAACAAAATATTACACTTCTGTGGATACTACTAAATACTAAATTAACTACGAAGCCTATGTACAGCACTACTGTAATATATTAGTGATCTTGCCCAACAGCTTTGAAACACATTTCACACAACAGTGTACAAACAATACTAACATAAATAATACCATCACACGAAGCTGATAGTCGCTACCTACCTACATAAACACTTGACATTCTTAATCTAAACCCACCAAATGCTATTCAAACATAAATATACATTCAAATCAACACTGTAATACAAAAACAAAATATTACACTTCTGTGGATAATACTAAATACTAAATTAACTACGAAGCCTATGTACAGCACTACTGAAATATATTAGTGATCTTGCCCAACAGCTTTGAAACACATTTCACACAACAGTGTACAAACAATACTAACATAAATAATACCATCACACGAAGCTGATAGTCACTACCTACCTACATAAACACTTGACATTCTTAATCTAAACCCACCAAATGCTGTTCAAACATAAATATACATTCAAATCAACACTGTAATACAAAAACAAAATATTACACTTCTGTGGATAATACTAAATACTAAATTAACTTCGAAGCCTATGTACAGCACTACTGTAGTATCTTAGTGATCTTGCCCAACAGTTTTGAAACACATTTCACATTTACTCCGCGTGTCTCGTGGAAACAAATAACATATAAGTTGTATTAAAATGTTATATACAACATATGAGGAAAATACATTTGTTAAATGTTGTCTATGATTTACTAATGTATAATAGAAGAGCAAAATAACTTGAATAATTATCAAGAATCACCACTCATGTGCCGAACAAACTATCAATTTTAGAAGTATAGTTTACTAATGAAACGTGTTTTTAAAGAATTTAAAATTAGTCCTACATAAAAAAAAATGTTAGGTAATTTCAGGTTAATTGAAGTTATGTTGTTACATTAGATTAGGTTAGGTAACCTTACCTGATATAACCTAACAGTAGGTTAGGTCAGGTCAGGTTATCTAACCTAACCTAACATAAAATAAGCTAATATAAAAACAATTTGTAGGACTACTTCTAACATCTCTAGAAATACTTTTCATTATTAACTATTCTTTTAAAAATCAATCTTTTGTCCAATGCACGATGACGATTCTTCATATTTACCAATAACTCTAAAATAAATAATATTTAGGATGTCTACATACATTGAAGTAAAATTATTAAATACACTTTAGAAGCTTACATTTCAAGCTATTTCATACGTTAGTTGCCTAAAGCTACACTGTTGTCCAATTGAATGTACTCACAAACACATGTGTAATTCGCCACTGTTGGGTGAGATAGGTACACTAAAAACAATTGTGTCAATGTGTTATGTGTAATGCACACATGGCAGAGTAAAATAAGATAATGAGGACAAGACAAAAGAAAAATTCACAAAGAGAAACAGTACTCAATACGCAAAGTTGATGTCAGCTAATTTAATAAAAGATTGGTGTCAAGTCCTCAAGTAAAAGACAACTTGTAGCTATGGGCAAAAGTTTACAAGTGTTTTTAAGTGGCACCTACCTTAGTATTCCTGGCTCCCCTGTAACTACTAACATTCCTTAGGCAAGCACTGGCATATAATTTATTGCGAGGTGAACGAGTTGGTAGAACAGGTTAGAATGTACAACTGTCACACTGGGCTAGAGCTAATCCACACTGTTCAATATTCTCTGCTAATTATTTACATTTAAAATTGACATAATTTTACCAGCAAATCTTAATGCGTATTTCTGTCAACAGTAAAGAAATTATACTTACATTAGTAATAATATAACATTCCAAGGGTTTTACAATGTAAATAATTAACTGAAATTGTAACTTTACTTAACTGACTAAGCACAATTTAAACTAAATACATACACATAAAATGTTACATAAGAATGGCACTTGTCAACTTGTCATAAAATTAAACCACTAAATACACTTAACAAACATTTGATACGTGCTATTTCTTACTAGTTTAGTAATACTTATACTTAAACACATGCATATTAAGAATACAACTACAGCATACAATTATACATTTAACATAGTGAAAAAACACATATACAGTATGTCAATGTCAACTTAGGTGCTACGTTCGATGATTCTCACATCACTCATGGCAAGTACTTTGTCAGTGGCACACTGTATACCATACACTTCAAAACACACATTACTTTTATCATACACTCAAACACACACTCGCATGAATCGCCAATGTTGCTCTTTATGAAATCATTAATATCACCTTTCTCATTTGTATGATAATTATCTTGGAAATATTGCTCCTATGACAGTGAAGATAAAACAGAACACAAAAATAACGAAAACACAATTCCAGAAGCTAATGAGTAACGTTTAAAAAAAGTTTCAAATTCTAAGATAACGAAACACAAAACATTTAGAATTTTAATTTTGTAATATATTCTTACACCTTAATTTTCTTTTTAAAATACATTAATTTTCATACATTTATAACAGAATTTAAATTAAGTGAAATGTGACAATTTTAACATTTAAATGTAATAAGAATTTGGTTAAATATACTGTATTAACATATTCTAAATAAATGATAATGAAGTAAGTAGCATAAAATTGATTTGTTGTACGTTAATTTTATTGATAGTATGTGACATGGACCAACTGAGCTCACAGTGAATCACAAAGAATCACTAGTGAAGACATTTGTATTTCGTTCATAAGAAGCATTTGTCCGGATCTTAAACAAACACACAGCTCCCGCTGACCGTACTCAACAGCTTAAAGACTAAGTGTTCGCATGATCTAGGTTTGATAGTCGACTGTATAGCTCCAAAGCATTAGTTTCAGGTGGGAACATGCGCCACGATTACACCGCAAAAAAACAGGTGTTAATGTGTACTGCAGTACCTTAACTTAGCGAAAACCAGGTGTTTATAATAAACCATTATTATAGGAAAATCAGAGAAAATTTATGTACCTGTCTCCAAAACTTACTGAACATAAAATGCACTTAAATGTGATTACTCAAGAAAGCTTGTTAGCAAAAAAAAAAAAAACTTTATCGTTCACTAGTTATAAACACGAAATATAAACTTATACTTTGTAATTTTATTCTCTTTTATCAGTTATACCTATTATAATGAGACGTGCAAGAAAAAAAAATTATATTTTTCAAACTTTCACCAGAGAATAAAAATAAATGTATCAAAACATTCGGAACTGATACGAAACAAAAGCTGATTTATGAAATATTGTATAACACAAAAAATAATTACCCTATGAGGAATAATTGATTTATATCAGAAATACTACAGTAATTAGTACATACTAGCAAAGTAATGACATCAAATTATACTAATTACAACCAAACACTTACAGCACTTAATGTAAACACAATAAAGAAATACAGTATTAATTATGTAAAACTTGTGATTATATAGGTTAAGAATGCAGTGTATCATTGCACCTCGGTGTAAACTTACCAGGCATTTGTCTGACCCTCAATCCAATCCATGTGAAAATTGGCCGTTGTGGCACCGTATACATACTGGGCGATATAAAACACACATTTCCTACAGTCTTCTCTCAGCACACACACACACACACACACACACACACACACACACATACATGTAATTCGCCACTGTTGAGCGTGATGATACACTAATATATTAAGGTATCATTATATCATTCAATGCACACATAGTGCAATCTTATTGATGAGGTATTTAAACAACACTATACATAAAAAGAACCCTGCACAAACACAAACAAAATGCCTGAAGTTGATGTAAGCAATTTTAATACAACACCAGTGTCGAGTTCTTGGTAAAGAAAAAAAAAGTTAAAAATAAATCATTATTTGCTTTTTGTATCTTTCATCTTGCTTCTTTTAAGCTTCACTTTTGTGCTTTAAGTTTGTTACGTAATTTAAGAATATGCAAAATGTGATAATATGGTGATTTCATGTTAAGATGTGTACGGAAAGCATGGACATTTTAGTTGAGTTATCGAAATCAAGACAGTATGCCTCGTATTTTTAATTTGTTTCTATTATTACAAAAGTTTTCCACCAGAAAAAAAAATTTAACTTGATAAAACCATTTAAAAGTCAGCACCTCTGCTCTTTTGTGACATGCTTGATATCACATATGGGCTTAAATTAAAAGTCCAGTTTCTTTACAAGTCACAGCTGTTATTAATTTTGAAAAAAAAATAAAAGAATAAAATTGCCTCTCAAATTCAACTGCGAAGCATGGTTATATTGACAATTTTCATTGACATGGTTTTAAAATAATATACCTCGATCAACAGAAAACTAAAACATATAGAAAGTAATTAAAATCTCCAAAGATTTATACTAGAATAAAAACAACTTAGTCCAAAAAATTTAGGCTAATCAAATAATAATTTACTGTGGATATGGTTATGCAGGCACAGCAAAAATTACTATCGAGGAATACATAGATGTAAAATAAACCAATTAATTTAATTATTTATTTGAAATAAGTATTCAAAGTTTTCTATTTATGTGGGGTTAATATTATGCATTCTAAAATTATTTTAAGACAATGACTGTCCTAAAACTGAAGATGTGTTGTTTATTTTTGTGCTCGAGTTCATTCTATGCTTATCTTTTGTTAATGTTTAAATATGTGTTTTTAAATATTACATTCACACTCAAAAACCTTATAATTAATCAAATGTTTTCCTAACAATACTCTAATAATTTTGTATTATCTAAGTAAAGTCTATTCTATAGTAAATTAATTTTTTTTATATTTTTAGTTTTTTTATATATGTATTTCCATACTGATATGGGATGACTTAAAAATTAAACTTAATTAAAACTAGACATACATATATTTTTCACTTGACGTAAATATAATGAAAGGACCATAATCATGGCTTTGTAAAACATACTCCCTATTAGTGACTGACATAATCGGGTAGCAGCTGCAAACTCTCTGCAGTAGGATACAGTGATTTACAAAGAAGTAATTAAACACTTTAAAATTATGGGCTTCGAATACAATTTGAATCACCCTGGTATCATTTAACCCCACAGTTAAAATAATTACAGTTTTAGTAAAAAACTTCTAGGCTAAATTTGTTACATTGGCTTAAGACAAGAAATGCCAGATTGTTGTTCGAAGTTTTAATGATCGACAACACAATATTAAATAAGACCAATTTTGGCGATGTGTTGACAATCCCAAACATAAATAGTTCATATTAATATCTTGGCTTTCGAGGTTATGATGCGTTGTAGTGGTAGAGGATACCTGAAGATGCCTGCTGCAATGCGAGATGAAACATCAGTGTTTTCTACTATTACAACGTGGCTCAACCTTGAAAGCCAAGCTATTAATATCAACAAAGGCCGCGAAAGCCTGCAAACATTCGTAGATAGTTCCATTAGACCTGTAATTACAAAGTATTTTATTAGTAAAAGAAACTGAAAAGTATGTTAGTGACAGGAAGTTGCATTTGAATGTAAACAGTTATTTTTGACTGGAAGCAAGGATTCTGTTCCTGTAAAACAGTACCAACCAGACTTTACCTAATTATATAATACAAAACTGATATTATTCTTGCTTCGATTAATTTTTGATTGCAACTACTTAGCAACTCCTAATTATAACATTATATTGGTAGCGTGAATATGACAATTTCTGGCCACGAACTCGAGGTGAGTAAAGGAAATTTCATTATCTGTGTTAGTACTAGACAGATATGCCTATACTGTTTAAATATTCAGTGCAGTACAATTAGCCATTATTATTTCTAAGGGAAATGAGTAACAGGTAAGGCTTTCAAAGGTCCGACATTATTTCCCATTCTTTAAGCTTAATTTTGTGAACAGATTATTAAAATAAATTGTTAATGATTCAGTACTGGGTTACCAGATGAAATAACCCTTCTTGTTGAAAATATATTTTTGTGTATTGCTTGCTGCAAATGTTATGTCAAAATAATCACTGTACTAAAAAACATTGAACATTATTTTACAAATTGACTTGTCACTTTGATTCCAACGCCTATAGTTTTACATCATAGCATTGTTTCATTCAGTATAAACAAACAGAAATTGACCCTTGAATGCTGTAAGTAGATTGTGGCCTTGTGATGCACATCAAATGTATAAAATTGTTAAAATTCGTAAGGCCATGTGCTCCCTACCACTACAGATAAATACGTATCTTTCTGAATAACAATTTATAAAGTCAAGAATATTTATCTCGTGTGATAATTGAAAAGTCATTGAAAATTATTTCATTTCAACACGAAAGCAATTTACACAATTTTCCAATAAAATTGTTATTTCTTATTAGTGTAACATCATTGTTACAGGATGTTCCCTCTTTTGAAAATTGCCAACTGAAATGGAAAAATACTTAACACATTGACATGGCATGAGCGATGCTTTTGTACTTTGGTACCCAAATATAATTTGGGAATGTGCAGAAAAATGTTTTATTGAGTGATTATTGAATTTATTGGTAAAACTGAATTTTCAAAAAGTTGCTGTGCAAATAAATAAAACAAATTGAAAAAAAAAATCCTGGGGTAGGGAGTTGTAACTGGCCTTAAGAAAGACTATCAAGTCATGTCAATATTTGGTAATGTACGTTGTATCCGGGTAATGCATGTTGTATCCAGGTAATGCAAGTTGTATCCGGGTAATGCACACTGAATGCAGGTAATGCAGACAGTGTGCTAGTAACACAAGACATTCATTACTCCATCAGCTGCTGCCTGGCTGATGACTGGGGCTGCGAACTTTTGTTTAGCTGATTGAATATCTGTGCAAGTTTGAGAGCGGGTCCCATCTTCATGTGCAGGGATGACATGAGGTAGTACTCTTTCATCAAGAGTATGTTCTTGCCATCAATGCGGTGGTCACGGAAGACACGGGCAAACTGGGAGTATGAGGGTAGCGACTGCACAAACTGCGCCACCTCCTCCGGCTGCAACATTGCACAAACATCCTACCATTCTGCTTGCATTTCTTATAAAGAATATCCTCAGAAAAACAGTTGTCAAAAGAATAATTTGTAAAACTGCAAATGTTTTCCATATAGCACTACAAACACTTACAGTGTTTTATTGCATAATCGTTGCTATCGCATAATCATCGCACCAATAGTTTTAAGTGTCAGTTTAAATAAAAAAAATTTTTCTCATAATCGTTGCATGGTACTTTTTCTTGTTCAGCGTAGTGTGCGCAGCACATAGTTGACGCGCTACTTTATGAATGTGGTGTACGTGCACGCAGTGTGGAATGTGCGTGACTTTGGAAGTCTGGGCAGCCAGCTGTCTGCACGCGGCAGCCGGTAAACAACTCAGGATGGTGTTGCCAGTTGTTACGTTGCAGAGAGTGTGAGTATCATGCATTAGTTTGTTGAGAGAGATAATAGATTAAAGGGTGGCAAATTTTGGTACTTATTTTTACGATGGGAAGAAAGCATGCGAGTTACAGTGAAGGGTTTAAGTTAATGGTAATTGTTTATGCTGAGAAGAATGTAAATAGAGCGGCGGGTAGTGAATTTTCACTTAACGAAAAATTAGTGAGAGACTGGCGTAAACAAAAAGAAAAGACTCAGCAGTGCTAAGGTCTCCAGGAAATCTTTTCGCGGACAAAAACACGGGAAATTTATGGAGGTCGATGCTGGTGGGCTGGAATATGTATGAGAGCTACGAAACAGTGGATGTGGAGTTACTTACGAAATGCTGCAAATGAAAGCTCGGCAAATTGCAAAACAGAAAAATATTGATGGCAAAAAATTTAAAGCATCTATCGACTGGGTGGTTGGTTTTATGCGACGTAACAATTTGTATGTGAGAAGAAGAATGACTATGTGCCAAAGGCTATCGGCAGATTACTCACACAAAGTGGTTGGTTTTCACAAGTTTGTCATTCGCCAGCGCCAAAAAACGACCATTCTGCTATCTCAGATTGGCATTGCAGACCATACGCCTGTGTTTTTCATCATGCATCGGAATTTCACCATCAACGAAAAATGTTCGTCAAGTGTTCCGATTCAAACAAATGGAAACTAAAAGTTACGTTTGCTGACGGTAGAAAATTACCACCGTATGCCATTTTTAAAAGGAAAACAATTCGTAAGGGTTCGTTTCCAAAAGATATACGTCTAAAAGTGCAGGAGAAAGGATGGATAGACGAAAAGTTAATGGTGGACTGGGTTAAGAGTGTATGAAACAATCGTCCAGGTGCTCTGTTACCACAGCCGTCTTTGTTAGTTCTCGACAGTTTTCGTGCACATCTTGTGGATCCTGTGTGGAAAACTCTGAGTGTAGGAAAAACTGAACTGGCAATTAGTTCTCGACAGTTTTCGTGCACATCTTGTGAATCCTGTGCGGAAAACTCTAGGAAAAACTGAACTGGCAATTATTCCTAGCGGACTTATATCACTTCTGCAACCGCTCTATGTTTGTTTAAACAAGCCACTTAAGGACTACTTGCGCCGGTTTTATACCGAGTGGATGGCAACTGTCAGCGACCGCGACTTAACTCTAACAGGAAAGGTAAAACGACCGCCGCTGGAAAAGATTTGTAAATGGATAGTGGCAACCTGGGGCCACATTCCCGCAGAACATATTGTGAAGAGTTTCAGGAAAACTGGCATAGCAAATTCCCTTGACGAGCAAGAAGACGACGATGTGTGGCAACAAAGTGGCGACGAAACATCGGCCAGCTGCAGTGCTGACGAAAGCTGTTCTTCCAGTTCAAGGACTGATGACGAGTAATCCCTGCCGTGGTAAGTTTAACTACTGAATTCAGACTTTAAACAGTGTAGTAGCATTAACTTCGTAGTATTGACATTTTTGTATTTTTATTTGCAGGCTTGGAAGATGAATCTCATCTATCTCCTGTGCTGTTGCATCATTTGGAAATTTTTTAAAACTCTTTTATTCTTTGACTACTGGTTTTAAAATTTTAATGCACAATTACATGTAAATATGTTCTATATCTTGTGACACTTTTTACAGTAGTTTTATTTTTAAAAAAATATATATTTTTGGTTACACTCGCTTAGAAGTCGCACTCCCAAATTTTTAATTAAAATTTTAACGCAAAATGTGTGATGATTATGCGATAAAACACAGTATCTTGTACCACACGTTTTCTTAAAGGACTTCATTTGACTTGTTTATTTACTTAAGAGTTTATGCTCAACGAAAGTGTCACTCCTGCAAACCATGAGCTCAAAAATTGTCAACAGCTCGAAGCTAGAACGTATAAAAATTCTTACTGGTTTCAACATCAAATTCCATAAAAATAATGAGATTCCAGAAGTGTTTATGTCTACTTGTTTGTTTTATATTAATTCAATTGAAATATTTAAAATATGACCGCTTTAACTGTTATTTAAGAATGGCGGGAAATAGGACGCTGGGCTAACAAAGTAATGTAATAGACAGAGGTACAAGTACTTACAGATATTACTTGTAAACAGTAACACACACCTGAAGGGACGACACACATTTTTCCGCAGAAGCGCGGTTGTGACGTTTCGCCAGTATTAAACTGGCTTCCTAGGGCAGCAAGACATGGTACACTGCAGTCCAGCGGCAGTGTGTGCTGTTACCTGTAAGCCTAGTAGCCCGAAGACGAACTAATAATGGCGATGATTTCAAACATGTGGCAGTATTGTAGGTCAGGTTGTAATGTCTTGCAATGGACAAGTGGAAAAAAAGGAATTGTCTAATATTGAGGCCTTGAGGCTGTCTTGATTTTGTGATGTATTTTTGATGGGCCAGTTCCCAGCATCTGAGCTCTGAACTATTGCAAGAAGATGACAAAGATTTCACAATTCTGGTGCTGTAGCAGGAGTCAAAGTCTTTGTTGTGGGAAACTGCATGACCTGCAACTGGCTTTTCTTGTGGGCAGATGTTGCATCCAGCTAGGGCTTGCTTTGTGTCAGCTCTGTGACCATTCATTCTCTGGTTGAGAGTGTTTGTGGTGAGGCATATGTACTCTACATCACAATGTTTGCATTGGAGCTGGTATATCAGGTTTGTTGTAATGCAGTTATAGCTGCCTTGGATGGGATATGTGTTGTTTATCAGTCTGCTGTTGAAGTAGGTAGACGGCTGATGAATATCACAGGAACCACAGCGAGAACTATCACATGGGTAGTAGGTGCCTCTGGGGTTGACTGTTTTGCTGGAGGTTGGGTGGTGGTTTAGAAAACCAGTTTGGTGGGGGGGAGGTCTCGACAACAAGTCTTGTGTCTGTGGTGAAGCAGCTAGGATTTTGTGTCCAGAGTTCAGTATGGTCTTGAGTTTCTGTAAGCCTTCATGGCAAGGAACAACCAGGGGGATGTCTGAATTGATGGTTTTGGTTTGTGTGTCAGTGTTTGTGATGGCACGTTGGATCTGTTGGTGAACATTTGGTTTGGAGCAACCTCTGTTGATGAAGGCTCTGGCTATCTGGTCACATTGTTTATTTAGGTCACTCTCGGTGGAGTGTATATGCGTTTTACCCTTGTGGCAAAAATGTAAGGTAGTGACTTTTTTTGTATTGTAAGGGTGGTAACTTTCAAAGTGCTGATACGGTAGGGTGTTTGTAGGTTTGGTGTGGCCAGAGGTGTTGATGGTACTGTCATGGAGTGTTAATTCGACATCTAGGAATATGGAATGTGTTTCTGAGTATGACCGTGTAAACTTGAGCGGGCTATATAATTTGAGGCTATTCAGGAAGTCTATAAGACAGTTTTCTGTGACGGTCCAGATCATGAAGATTCATCTATGAATCTCTTCCAACAGTAAGACTGGATTGGTTGGTGGGCGAGGAAATTTTCCTCAAGCCTTCCCATGAAAATATTGGCACAGGAAGGGGCCATATGGGTGCCCATTGCTGTACCCTTGATTAGCACAAAGTGGTTGTTTTGGAATCTGAAATTATTTTTGGTGGGTGGTGAGTGTGAGTCTGGCCAGTTCAACAAGGAATACAGTGGTAGGTTTGCTGTTCGGAGGTCTTCTGTTCAGGTAGTGTTCAATGGCTGACAATCCAGAGGCATGGGAAATGTTGGTGTACAAAGCCGTAACATCTATTGTAACCATGTAGGCTTCTTGAGGGATGGTGCAGAGTTTGGAAAGGCATTCTAGGAAATGATTAGCATCTTTAATGTGCGATGGTAACTGCTGTACCCAGGGTTAGAAGTGTGCATCTACAAGAGCCGAGATTCTCTCAGTGGGGCTGCCAATGCCCAACACAATGGGGCGCCCAGGAGGTGGTCGTTGAGGTTTGTGGGTCTTTGGCAGAAGGTACAGTACAGGTGTGGCAGAATTTTCTGGGGTGAGCAGTTTGATGGAGTCACAGAGAGGCCTTGGAGAGGGCCCTGTGATGAAAGAAACTATTTGATCATGTTGGAGAACTTGTTCATGGGGTCTTCCGGAAGAGGTTTGTAGATGGTTCTGTCTAACTGGTTTTCTGCTTCCAGAATGTAGTCAGACTTGCTCATGATCACTGTTGTGGTCCCCTTGTTGGCAGGTAGTATGACTATTTCCTTGTTTTGGAGATCTTTGATGGCTTTTCTTTCAGGAGGGCTTATGTTGCTGTTGTCCAGGAGTGAGCTGGTGAAGTCAGGGTCTGAAATGTTTATGAGGATGAACGAGATTATCTGCTCGAGAGGATGTGTGGGTGGTAGTGGGGGAGGATCCCAGTTGGATGGAGGTGAGAACTTGTACAGAACCCGATCTATGGAACTTTTGTTGTGTACATATGCCTCACCACAAACACTCTCAGACAGAGAATGAACGGTCACAGAGCTGACACAAAGCAAGCCCTAGCTGGACGCAACATCTGTCCACAAGAAAAGCCAGTTGCAGCTAATGCAGTTTTCCACAACAAAGACTTTGACTCCTGCTACAGCACCAGATTTGTGAAATCCTTGCCAGTGTGTATTAAAGAACAAACATTAAAAAAAAGTCTGTATTTTTTAAAAACTCAAACGTCTATTATGAATGCGAATTTAGAGCCACTCAAAAGGGCAAAAAAACTGACTTTTCAAGGTGCTGTCACGTAAAAATAACGACTGAATTACTCGTAGCTAAAAGTTGTAGGCCTATTGAAAAAATCAGTTAACTATGCACAACACACCAGTTTAATGCTAAGCACTGCGAATAGAGATGAAATGGCTCTCTGCGCACTGGCTGCAGTCGCTCGTATTGCTCCACTGTCAAGCCAGTATAAAACAAAAACCTTATCAGCCCACATACCAAACACGGCGACGGGACAGTTGTTTTTGCATCGTAGGCTAGTTTTACGCCGCAGCGCTTTCATAGCCACATGACGAGTGATCAATAATACAGCGGAAGTTGTCAAGGTCAAGCCGAGCTCAATTCTGCAGCTAGAGAAAAAAAGATGACATAACGCTGGGTTTTTTCTTTTACGGACTGAGTGCAATGCTGGTCCTTTTTTTTCCATGCTGTAACGAGGGCGAAAAAAAAAAAACTGTGTTGTCTCTTCAACCCCCATCCCCCTTCCCCCTGGGCTATCTCAAGACACAGAAACATGGGAGAGAGTCGCCGAGCGGGAGAGGAAAAACAAACACGTGGCTCTACTTTGTGGCAAGACAGGAAGCTGGTCGCACATGACTATCAGATAGTCAGCAGTTCATGCGCGTGTACGCAAGCACAATCTGGCTTGTTCTTGGGGATGGAGATAGTGAATGTTTGTTGGCTGGCGTTGACAGTCAGGAGGGATTTTATATGTTTAGCGGCGTGTTTCTTACAGCACTCACAAAGGAAATTGCAACACGGATGATTTTCCTTAAATTTTAAGTTTTTTGACCCAAATTTTTCACAGTTCCTCAAAAAAGGTTGTAAATTACCACTGCTATGCCACGTCGCGTATTGAACTGCATAGCTGAGATAAGGACATGTGGAGGAGTGTGAGAGGGAAGTTCAGGCAGGTGGGAGCGTGGAGAAGTGAGGGGGAGCATTAGGAGATAAGGCAGCGTTAGTCATCACCTCTCACATATGTCAGTGTTGCACGGGCAGCCTACACACCCGGCACGCGCTTCAACTTTTTTCCAGCCGAAGTTTCTAGCATTTTGAAACAGTTTTTTTTTTTTGTTTCACAGCTGCATATCACTAATTTATGATAACTGCAATATGTTATTTTTTAATGTACGCATAATTGTTTTTAATTAACGTTTTACTGCGATCTATTTCCTCTGCTTAGCTTTGATAAATTTTTTTAATATTAATTTTTCCACGGTTCCTAGAAATTATGTCGTTAGATCACTGATGTCGTTAGATCCGATGTCGTTAGATCGGGGGTCACTGTACTTGTACGTCTGTCTGTTATATTACTTTTTAAACTGTTATTTTCAAACATATTGAGCAATAAAGATTAATTTAGCAGTACAGTAGCCTACTGTCTCTTGTATCCCACAACAGGCTACTGTGTGTTTCGGATTTTGCTGATTAGTTTGAAAGTTAACGTGTAATGCAGAAGGATACTGACAACACTGAACACAGCCGATAGCTGTGTACTTCTCTGACCACGCATGACCTGACTATGCAACACCTGCATGAACATGTGAACATGAAGTGGAGAGGTAAGTTAGATTAATTATCACAACAATCATAAAAAACTTACTGTCCATTCTGCCACAGGTTTGTCCATGAAAGGTTTCTTCAAATTGACTGGAGGAGATTGCTGAAACATGGTTATTTTTACTGTGATTAACGTGAATCATATGACAAGCTGCAGAGTAAAAAAATTATTACTATTACAGCTACGAGTTTGTTGTGTAAAGATTTTTTGCGTTATTTTGTTTTAGTGCGTTACGTGCACATCACCAGTTCTGTTTTACAGTTATTGGCAGCGTGTTTTTGGTCAGGCATGTCTCTCATTTGACTTCATCAATCGGAATCAGTTGGCCAGCACAGCACTCACAAGCCAAGTGAGAAACAAAACATCCAATCACTGTCCATGAATCAGAGCTACAGATGTGCAAAGCATTCAAACAAAATGGTGCAAAAATCTTTTTGTCATAAAATTGTGGCTGTAACAAGTACACTATTACAAATACACATAACTAGTACAAATACGCTCTTAAATGAAATAATTTTTAAATCAATTTTAGAAGAGATTTTTGTGCACTGTAAAAAGGGATAACTTTTCAGCACAAAAATTAACGTATTTCATGTAGAATTTATTGTAAGTAATGTTCTGTATTGCATTCTTGGGAAAATATTACTGTATTTGAAATACCATAACTCTGCGCCTTTCACAGAATGCCTAAAAGATAGACAACACACCACTGGGTACTAAAACACTGTAAGTAATAAACACAGAATAGAGAGCTTACAGATGCAAAAGTTAATATCTTGGGCTGCAATAAGGTGTATTTGCTGATTATTATTGTTATTGGCAAGACACATTTTGAAATATCTTACTTTAACATTGTGACTTGATAGTTCACGGGACATAATAAACAGCTAAACCATTACTTTGGCCAGGTGTTATCAGGCCAATCTACTATAATGAGAAGTTCCCTCACAAACGACCACTTTAAGTTACCAAATTCTTCTTGTGTATTATTATTATTCCAGTTGCCAGTTATTGTAGATTAAGCCATTATGTTGATAAACCTTATAAAATACACACAAGCCAAAATATGTGCAATTCTTCCAAGCACTTGTTGCCAAGTAGGAAAGAAAATGTATTATGAATTGTATCATCAGCCCTACTTTGTTTTGAGCTATGCTTTAATTTAAAGAAACACTTACTTTGCACAGCAAAAGCTTTCTTTCAGCAAAGAGAAATTTTGTTGAAATATTTAGCACTGTAAATTAGTTTTGCAATATTTTTTTTGTTTAGAATATACAGCAATGGTAAGAAACCTGTACGTTACCATTAAGATAATCCTCAAAAACTTTTTTTGGTACCGTTAATAGATTTATAGACATGCTTTTGTATAAAAAGTGTAAGTACGTTATATCGGACTCAGTCATGTAGCGGATTATTGTACAATCCCTGGCTTCAGTTGGTAACGCCATGAGTACCAGAGAAAATTGCTATAATGTGTGTTGGTATGACGATACATCTCCCAATACCAGCATTATAATGACCCTGTATTATTATATTTCAAAGAAAATGACATTATTTTCAAAGCAGTCTTTTAAAATAATAATGTTGGTATCACAAATGAAATCTTTTTTTATTTTCTCAAGTTGAACTTTTGTGCAAGGCATGGTTTGTTTGCTGCAAGATAAATATCAGCAAAGAAGTTTATACAGTTTCAGTAAAGATGACGACATCAGATTGCAGACAAGGCACTAAGAAACAAGAGGTTATGTGGACGTTAGAGTTGATGTACTCACACGACGCTGCTGGCCTCTGTGACGAAGTGAATAAGGATGGGTTTGTTGCTTGTTCACTCCAAGGTTGAAGACAGAAGAAGGAGAGTCTTTTGCTGTTGATACTGGTTGATGTACTCTGCCAACAACAGCCGTCTTTAAGTACCCTTCCCCAACACACACACACTCACACACTAAGTCTATACGTATATATATATATATATATATATATATATATATATATATATATATATATATATATATATATACACACACACACACACACACACACACACACACACACACACACACATACACACACTTGTGCAATAGGGACCAAATATTTTGAGAAATTATTTGAACACAATACACAAGACAAGTCGCAGACATAAACGCTAAGCCAGTTATATATCTACATAGGAAAAGGGTTTGAAACACGTGCTACTAGGTTAAGAGTAGTTAAAGAGTATAAAAACGTAAGCTGTAGAGTGAAAAATTGGAATACTCAATCATCAATAAATTCGGAACCATTCTTCGTCATTTTATGCAATTTTTTTTTTTGCAGAGTAAATATTTTGTTAGTGCTCGCCTGTTTATACAGAACTAGTTAGTAGTATGATTTGGTTTCAAGTAAAAAATTAAGAATTATTTTTAGAAAAATAAGGGCTTGAAACCACAAAATCTATCAAAGTGGAAAACTGAAAGATTTCTACTTTTTAATATGGTAATATCCTCTTCTGCTATAATAACTGAATTTTAAAAATACTCCTATTTTGATTTTAACGAAAACTTCTGCGCGAGAGGTTTTCGGATAGAGAAATTGTTTTAAAATCAAAACGTGACTGTTTTTGAAATTATGTTAATATATAGCCCTGGATATTATAATATTAAAAATTATAAAATTATAGTTTTCTATTTTTTGTAGATTTTGTGGTTTCAAGCCCGTATTTTTCTAAAAACAGTTTATAAAATTTTACTTACAAGCAAAGCTTACAACCGCCTAGTGCTGTATAAACAGACATCAACTAATAATATATCTACTCTGTGAAAAAATGTCATCAAATAATGATGAGTAGTTCAAATTTTATCGATGATTGAGTATTTTAGTCATCCGCTTGAAATCTTGCCATTCCATACACCTTAAGTTGGTCACCCGCTGGTGCTCAAACTACGTCCATAGAGTTTGGAATGAAGGTTTTTCTCAAAGACCAGAAACGTGCATCCACAATACTTATCTACGAAAAAACACACTCCTGACTTCTTGTGAAAATTACTGTTAAGACACCACGCACACTGTACGGTGCATTAGCTTCATTTTCAGACGATTTTGTTTCTCAAGGTATATGAAGCAGCAAATGGACAAATAGTCAGGGCTAGAGTATACACAAGACAGTGGATTCTTACATGCAAGTCACTGAACTAGCAAATTATTCCTTTCCCTGCCCATTACTCATTACATCTGTTATCGTGCTTTATCTTTCGTGAACAAGAGATATATTTGTAAATATAACCAGGAATGAATATTTTAGCCAAAATAAGGTGTAGCTAGGAAACTTTTACTACAGTAATTAGATTTTAGTTGAAAAGGCAAAAACATAGGTGGATTCATAAAATAAATTAATTACATTGGAGGACTGTTTTCAACATTGGAAGAAGCATCCATCGAAGAGTTAGAATCTGACATCTTCTGTCGCTGACTCGGAAGTACAGCTGCAACAAAACGAAGAAGAAGACATTTCACTGGTAGATCCTACATATTACTCAATACAGCCAGCATTGCACCAACCATTAACGCCTTTGCACACAATTTAATTCATTATTAAATTCTTATGCCTAGAATCAAGAGTCTGTAGCAAAATGATTTTTGCACCTTTTGTTTCAATGCCTTACATGCACATTGACAGGTCTGCTTCATGGTTATTGGCAACGTGTCTTTGTTCAGACTGGTCTCTCATTTCACTGCACCAATCAGAATGAGATTGTTGTGATTTGCCAGTAGAACCTCGAGACAAGTGAGGGTTACAACTTCCAGTCACTGAGCATGGAGCAGAGCAGCATATATGCATGTAAGGCATTGATACGAAATGGTGCAAATCTCTTTTCACCACAAACTCGAAGTTCTGCCAGTGGCTAAGCATGGAAGTGTTCCACGGCAAGCTACAGTAGATCAGACTATACATGCATTTTGAACAATTGGCATTAATGCATCTACATGGCACACCAGTGCATGTGTGTTGTGAAGCCCGAGGTGTATTACTGAACAATTAACGTTCGTGCTGTGTGTATGTCACTAGTAGGAAGGAAAGTGTACCTGCCACTACCAGTCTAAAGTTCCGCAGACAACTCAGAGTTATGTGTTGTAATTGCTTAGCAGCGCATGTCTTGTAACACTCCTGTCATCGCCTCTTGTGTTTTACTTATGTCAGTCACTACACTGTTAAAATACAGGGTGTCATGAAAAAACCTTCTGATATTTACACAGATTGTAGTATGCAACAAAAGAAGATGAAAACATGTTGTGTACTGTTCACCTAAACTCAATATTAAGGGCGTTATGATCAGTTAAAGATGAACATTTAAAACTGTATTTTCCCAAAATATGGGAAACTACGCCACATAAAAATTAATATTGTCAGCATTGCTTAAAGCTATTGGTATCATCAAACCAACAGCATATGGTGCTTGATACCTTCCACTCCTAGTAAAATAGCATGGGTTGCTACCCCCTAATTGCATAAAACTTTTTTACAGTCAGATTTTCCATACATTTGAAGACTGTATGTTGAGTAATGTTACCTGTGTAACAAAAACGGTGCTCCACGTTCGTACGATTTTGTGTATTGCAACACAATGTCTTTTATATGACTTTTGTTTGTGTTATGGACACAGGTGTACAGACTGTGTGACTGTGTTGCTACTGGGACTTTTGCTGATACTTCATTTGTGATTTTCATTTGCATGTAAACAAAGGGTCATAGATAGATGCAACATTAGCACGTTTTTATGTTGGACAGGTAACATTACTCAACAAACCATCTTCAAATGCTCGGAATTTCTGCCGGTAAACAACGTGTATGCAATTAAAGGGTAGCCTAAAGCCATAAGCGTGGAAGGAATCAAGCAAAATTTGCTGTTTATTTGAAGATCTCTATATCACTAAGCATTGCATTTCGTCGTAAACGTAATGTCTCCCGAGTTGTAGTGTTTGTTTGTATGAGGGGCATATCTTGCATACCGAGCTCTTTGGCAAATAACGAATGCGGACACGAGACGTTTGAGACCATGTAGCACATTGTGTTTGCATGTGTATGAAGCATGAACGCAACATAAGAACTGTTACAGGTATCAAAGCTTTCTACAGTATGTACATTGCTCTTTCAGTCAGTTATGTTATTTCGACGTGGTGTATTCATGTAGTGTTCAAATGGCGTATGCACTGTAATGACACCACTGTACTCTAATGTGTGTTTGTATCCTTGTCTTCAGGTCTACTATTCAACACAGGAGATGGCGGACATGGTCTACTGCTACAGGCAGGCACATGGAAGCAACCGACAGGCACGTACTATGTTTGCCGCCAAATATCCAGGATGCCGTACACCATCAAAAAAGATATTTAGTACCCTGTTCCAGCGGCTTTCCAAAATGGGATCCTTTGCACCACAAACACGGAATCGTGAGAGACCTCGAACAACTCGCACACCGGATATGGAAGAACATGTATTAGAACATGTGGAGGCGAATCATGGAACAAGTGTCCGACGAATAGCTGCAGCTGAAGATGCTGCAAAATTCGTAGTGTGGAAGGTCCTCCATGAACAGTTACTGTATCCCTGCCATGTGCAGCGTGTCCAGGCTCTGCTGCCACACGATCATGCAACCAGACTGCAAATTCTGCTAGACGTTTCTCCAAATGTGTGCACATGATCTACATTTCACTGCGAAGGTGTTGTTCGCAGATGAGGATGTTTTGACGAGAGACTGTATCATCAATTACCATAATGCTCACGTATGGGCTGATGAAAACCTGCACGCAACTGACGAGAGAAGACGCCAGCACAGGTTTAGTATGAACGTTTGGGCAGGCATCTACGGAGACAGACTCGTAGGTCCCTACATTCTACACAACACATTGAATGGGGCTAGGTATCGTAACTTTCTTCGGAGCCAATTACCTTTGTTGCAGGAGGATGTCCCACTACAAGAACGCCTGCACATGTGGTTCATGCATGCCGGGGCACCAGCCCATTTTCAGCTACAGGTATGGCGACAGCTAACACGAGCCTTTCATGAGCGATGGATAGGTCGGAGAGGGCCAATACATTGGCCTGCCCGTTTCCCTGATCTCAACCCTTAAGACTTTTGGCTATGAGGACATGTAAAGTCCATGGTGTACGCAGCCCCCATACACTATATGGATATACTAAGAGAGCACTTATTCCATGCCTGCGAAGCAATCCGGCAACAACCAGGGGTGTTCCAATGAATGTGTGTGAAGGGTAGTTCAGGGACATGGTGTTCATGGACACTACATGTACTACGCCATAACCCGGTGGTTATTTGCCTACGATCATACACAATACTTCGTGCATGTGAAATTAGATGAGTGAACTACATTATCGAACATCAACATGACACTTATTAATAGTTGCTTCTCGGACTACCGCTGCAGCTTCATTTGTGATTTGAACGAAAACAATGGCTTCTAGACAGTTGCAACAGGAGCACAGTTTTTGTTACACAGGAGAAATTACTCAGCAAACCACCTTCAAATGTATGGTAAATCTGACGGTAAAAAAGTTGTATGCAACCAGGGGGTTGACACCCCTTCTGTTTTCCTAAGGGTGGAAAGTTTTAAGCACCATATGCTGTTGGTTTGACGATTCCAATAGCTTTAAGCAATGCTGACAATATTGTTTTTGTATGTGACGTAGTTTCCCATATTATGGGAAAATACTGTTTTAAACGTTCATCTTTAACTGGTCATAACGCCCTTAATTTTGAGTTTAGGTTAACAATGCACAACATGATTTCGTCTTCTTTTTTTGCATACTACAACCTGTGTAAATATCGGAAGTTGTTGTTCATCTGAGGAGTAGTTATAATTATTTCTACACTGTCTGTAATGACAGTATTAAGGGACCAGAAGTTTTGGCGGAAAGATTTTGGCACCACTTTGACTGTATTTGTGGATAAACCCCACAAATGTGAGAGATAAAATATATGATCACTCACCACGAAGCACAGCTGCAGATTGACGGATGACACTCGCGCCAATTAGATTTTCAATTTACGTTCAGCCCCCGATTTGCTTTACCCTTCAGTAAGTTAGAGTTAGAAAGTTTTAACATACCTTGAACCGCTTGATGTCTCACCTTGTTTGAAATTTTTACCTTCACTATACTTTACTTCATGTTTGTATTATATTAACGTATTTTGTAAGCAAACTACGGCCATGCGCCGTTACTACCAATTGTTCGTAACTTACTAATACCTATATTTGTAATTTAACGTATTTGTATGTAGTAAGTCTTTTATGCATCTTAAAAATTTATTTTGGCACTAATTAATTAATGTTAAACCTGTTTACGGCATTACGTGGCGTTATTTAGAGTTTTGTGTTTTGCTCTCGCATGCCCAGGCGGCAATATTTCACGCAATCTAGTTGGCCTCCCTGTCCAGGGTCCGCCTCACTCCTCAAGTTCGACTAACATCACTCCCTCGGAAGGCCACCCTCTCTGCTCGACCCCGTAAAGATCTGGCCCTGCCTAGTCAGTCGTCTGGGGATCTGCCTAACCACAGAGTCTCCTTGGCACTCACCTTCCTGAGCAGTCGATGTCCGTGAGGTGCCGCTCACTCCCTACAGATCTGTTAGTTGATGTCCGAAAGGTGCCTCAGCCCCACACAAAACAGTCCGTCGCAGAGAGTTGATGTCTGAAAGGTGTCCTGTGATACTCTTCTTAAAATTCACCTGACAGCGGATTCCTTGTACCACACCCAAACTCTTGCACTTTTCCTACCTTGAGTGTCAAGTAGTGCTCTGTGGCGAACGCTGCTAACCTGGCCTGCGCACGTCATATTTGTTCTAGAAAACTTGGCACAGTTCTGCGCGCTAGTATTTCGGAAGTTGTTGCGCCGGAAAGGTAGCTATCCTAGGGTAGTTCCGCACAGCCATGTGAGATTGAAGCCCAGTGTAAAGTATCAGTGAGAACAGTAAGTTTAATCAATCAATAACGATCTGTGAAAGCTAGTTAAACTTCAAGGATTCTTAGAGGGTGTATAAAAAGGAACCGTGTAAATTGTATGAAATTCAGTGACTTCGTGTGCTATCAAACTTGTGTATATTGTTGGATACAATATATAGTATTTGAACTTATCCTCATCTTTTACTTAATATCTCAACCTGAGAATCAGAGTGGAAACTAAAAGACAGGCAGCTTTGTTAAGATATAATCAGTGTCGTACACGTTCAATAGATCTTAGTAGAGTCATACATCCTGCTGTGCCAATTCAGGGCGAGGCCCCCACTTTACCTGAACTTTGTCAACAATATTCAGCACCAAAAACTTCACCCACAAGAGCCGACCTGAGGGAGATCCTGTGGGGTATGCGAAGGATCGCACTGCCCTTATTCAGCCCGATAAAGACCCCCTCTGCACCCTAAAGCTGGACCGGTCCAGAAACTGCTAGACGAGTGGCATCCTCGTGCCAAAATATCCGCTAAGAAACGCCGCCTACTTTAAACCCTATTTTAGGTGAGTGACCAGTAAGCCTAAAGTTGTTACACGTGAAATTATCTGTCCCTCGGGAACCCCAACGATCATACCTGGCCAAGATTGACAGTCACTCGTCTTGTAGAGGACAGGTTGTTGGTTCCATATCTACCTTGTGCCACCTCTAGTCTCATGCTCTGTACAGGTAGTACTTGGTAGGCCTTACACTTCGCTACGTAACTTTCAAACCTGACAAGAGGAAGCAAGATGTGCAACCACTGAAACAAAGTGGTACAAAAAATCTTTTCACTAAAACATCCTGTCCCTAACATAATTGTAGTTGAATGATGTACTGAAGTGGACAAGACACTGTGAACTCTGCAACTAGGATGACTGTAATAAAAAACCCCCAAAAAACACTGTCACTAAAGTCAGCCCCATGAATCAACCGTTGATTTCCAGCAGGGTTAATAAAATTACAAATAAATGTCACTCGTCTCTTAAATGTTGTTTACTCTCTATTTCCCGCCATTTCAACGACTACATGCCAGAAAAAAAAAAGGTAAAACAGTATAACCAACACTGAACTAAGACATAGAACTAAAACACAATCACATTACTTACAACAACAACAATGTGCAACACACCCAATACAATGTTTGACACTTCCCCTTGTTGCCCATTGTTGTCACATTATTATTTCAAGCCTCTGACAAAAAAATACCTTGAAGCAGAGGTAAGGCACAAAACAAACTAGACGTACCAAGTTCACAATTTCTGCATAAGCAATCACAAACAAAAATGACATTTAAGACACATAATAACTATGAAGAAGAAAACCCCCTTTCATTCCTTTAGTCCCATCATCTCTGAAAAGTTTTTGTTTTTCTCCCATTAAGAGATTTTGTAAGGTCAGCTGGATTGCATTGAGAGTTGATGTAGCACAGACAAACTTCTCCACTTTCCACCTTATCTCTCACAAAATGGTACTTAATATCGATGTGTTTTGACCTCCGAGATGTCATTCTGTTACTTGCCAAGGATATTGCCCCTTGATTATCCACATGCGCCTTGCATGGTTCACTGATGAATTCAGTTAACCCTAGCTCCCGCAACATGTTCCTAACCCAAATAACTTCCTTGAGTCCTTCAGATAGGGATACATACTCTGCTTCTACAGTGGAGTTAGCAACACAGCCTTGTTTCCTAGATGCCCATACAATTGCTTCTCCAGCAAGTCTGATAACAAGGCCACTGCATCTACATACACTTCAATCGGCTTCCCCTGTTTCTCATATGTTAAGACGATAATCTTGTGCGTGTCTCACATAACAAAGTATATGTTGAACTTCCTTCCAATGTCTGACAGTGGGCTCACTGTTGTGTTGACATTGTCGACTGATCGCATGAGACAGGTCTGGTCCGGTGGAATTGGCTAAATAAAGAAGACTCCCAGTTGCTCGTCTGTATATTTTCTCAGGAAAGTTAACTGCAGTCTCATCTTCTAGTGGTTTACTCTCCAGCGGTGTTGTTAGACCTACTGCATTTTCCATCCTGAATTCTCGCAGCAATTCCTTAATGTATATATGTTGGTCTATTTCTAGCGTCATATTACTAGGCCCGTTAATTCTCATGGAGAGGAGATGGGCTACTTGACCTAGTGACCTTATTTTAATTACACGGGCGTCTACCAGATTGTAAAAGTGAAATTTAGTGACTTTTTGGTGACTTTTTCTTGAAAAACTGTTCAAACAGAATTAATTAATAGTGCAACACGGCTGACAATTTTCACTATGTTTCCTCCAATACAGAGTGCCAAGCATGTCCAATTTTAAAATCTGTAATCAATATATAATTAAATTTAAGTTGTCTTTATGACAATGACTATGATGACTAATATACAAACTAATTTTTACTTGCACAGTGCATGAGAAATACTAGTAGTGTAAACATGCACGTTTGACAAATGATTCGACAAGAATTAAACACACAAAAATTATTTTCGTGACTTATACCAAAATATATTTCAAATTAGTGACTATTGTGGGACTTTCGTGACCTTTTTCACAATTCGTGACTTTTTCGGGACTTTTCGTGACTTTAGTGACCTAGTAGACACCCTGAATTACAGCTTCTAGATACTTTTGCACCTCATTTATTTTACTCTTCTCACCCCAAATTGATAGGTCATCCACATACACACCAATGACAAGACCTCCACTCTTATCGAAGTAGATGCATGGGTCATTTTCAGATTGGTCAAGGCCGTAATTTTTCAAATGCATGTTTAAGAACCTTTACCAGCCACGTCCAATTTGGTGCAGGCCATAAATGCTTTTCTGTAGCTGCCAAACATATTCTTCTCTTGGCCCCTCTTCAAATGCTTCTGGTTGCTCCATAACGACTTCTTCCTTTATGGGACTGTGTAGATAAGCAGATGTTGCATCCCAGTGATCTTGGTTCTAACCCTTCTCGACAGATACGGCCATCAACAACCGAACAGTTTCCCTCCTGACCACAGGGCTATGTTTCTTCATAATCGAGACCAGGAATCTGACGGTACCCTTAAGCAACAAGTCTTGCCTTGTATCTCTCTACTTCTCCATTCTCGTTTTAATTTGAAAGATCCACTTTGAGCCAATGACATTTTTGTCCTGTGGTCTCTTGACTAGTATCCAGCTATCAGTTTGGCTCAGTTTTTCCATCTCAGTCTTCATGGCTTCTTCCCATTTGTCTGAATCGAGTCTTGAAAGTGCTTCTTCCACAGTTTTAGGATCATGCAGCATGAAACAGAAAACAGCATTGCAACAGCCACAGTTTTTAGGTTTCTTACCACATTCAGATTTCCTTATTGACACAGCTTTTTTTGTCCTGTCTCCATTTCTGAAAACCCTTTAAATTCTTCATCCTGGTCTTAAGTTTCGGCTTCCCATCCTCCTGGTACAAGAGTTACTTCTGGAGCTGCTTCTGTCACCTAATAAGTTACTTCTACCATTTCCTTATGTCCAGAGTTGATGAGACTTGGTGTTGATTTAAATGGAAATATGTTTTCTTCAAAGACAACGTCCCTAGATACCAGTATTTTCTTTTCGCTTGGATCCCACAACCTGTATGCCTTCATGTTTTCTTCATAGCCTTATAGAATTGCTTTCTTGGCCTTCTCACCTAGCTTTGGCTTGTTCAGGTCGGCATACCAAACGAGGTAACCAAACACTCTCAAACGTTTAAAGTCCTTCTCCTCAAGCTTCCTGCCAAATCACAGTTCAAATGGAATTGCACCATTCACAGCACTGGATGGACATATGTTCTTGAGGTAAAATGCAGTGTTGAGGGCTTCTGCCCAAAATTTTGCTGGCAAGATTGACTCCATCAGTAGACACCTAACCATATTCATTAGTGTCTGATTGACGCGTTCAGATCTCCCATTTTGTTGAGGGGTGTAGGGTGTACATATTTATGTTGAACACCTGTTTCTCTTAAATAGCTGCTGAATTCATTCCCACAGTACTCTCCACCTCCATCAGTTTGCAGAACTTTAATTTTTCTTTCCTGGAGCAACTCTGACTGGCACTTGAATTCCTTGAACTTATCAAGAATATCATTTTTTCTTTTAATTGGCACAACTTTGGTGTATCTGGAATGATCGTCTGTGAAAGTGATCAAATTTTTGGTACCTCCGATTGATTCGGGTTGGATATGACGCACCACATCACTATGTATTAAGTCCATACCTTTTCAGCTCGATTTTCACTTACAGGAAAGGGTAGTCTCTTCATCTTCCCTCGAATGCACACATCACAGCTTTCCTTGGATTCAGTTGCAGCAACATCACCCAGCAACATATTTATGTGAACAAATCTTTGGTGCCATAGCATGGTTTTGGTTTTCTTTACTATTCCTGAAGCTTCTTGAATGCTGGTGGTAAGTTCTAAAGCCTCAATGAAGTACATCTCATTCCCACCCTCATCTGCAAAGATTGTGAATACCTCTTGGACATCTTTGCCCATTGTATGACTCAAGCCATTTTGTATTACAAGTGTCAAACCCTTTTTGTTGAGTTGTCGTCCAGATAACAGATTGTCACGGATGCCGGGAACATACAGTACATCAGATAATCTCAGAGTCCAACCACCATGCATATCCAGTAATTTAATTTCTACTGTATCTTATCCTTCAACCTGGAAAGGGGAGTCATCAGCCTGAGCCACACTTCCAGTTACCCTTTCAAAGTTTTTGAAAAGTTCTTTATGAGATGTCATATGTTGAGATGCAGTGCTGTCCACAAACCATTGTGACAGTCGGCTTTCACTCATCTTCTGATGTGATGCTCTGCATTTTCCATGCACAATCTTCAGAGCCATGTAGTTTGCTAAGGTGGCCAATCCCTTCCTTGGTTCACCCAAGTGTTCAGGACTGGTGGACGACCAGTGTTCCTCTTTCATAAACCTAGGGTAATATCTTGAGATATGACTGGTCTCATTACATGCAAAACATACTATATTTTCGAGTGACCAACTTTGTCAGAATACCTAACATCTCTCTGCTTGTAAGTCAGTTTGTTGAACGTGTACTTTGCCTCAGGTTTATAGTGTGTTGCATTTTCATGCATAACAAATGCTTTACCTTCTCCCACCTTATCCTTTGCTTCATCTTCCCTCTTCAATCTTTTCTCTTCTAATAACAATTTGGCCTTCATTGTTATGGTAGACAGAACACTTGAATCACCTTCTCTTTTGATGCTTCTAACAAACCCCTGATATTTAGGAAATGGTAGGCCTGTGAGATAGAAGGCAGCTTTCTGCTTATCTGTGAATTCAATCCCTCCGGAGTGGATTTTTCTTGCCATTTCTCTTTTCATCAACAGATACTCTTGCATTGTCATGTTGTCTTCTTTTCTGAAATTCACATATTCCAATACTAGTGTAGTGGTATGATACAAACTGAACTTTGTATGCATAACTTCCAGAACTGTCCATACTTCTTTTGCTAATGTGCATGCTCCAAGATCTTCCACGAATTCGTCACTAACTATCAGTATTAAAAACGCGAGCTCAGAATCATTTGCTCCTCGCCGAGTTGTATTTAGAGTCACTAAATCCTTTCCAGTTTCGTCGACATAACCTGGACTGACAGCATCCCAGAGTTTCTTTGATATTAGCGCTGCTCTCGCCCGAATGGACCACGCAAAATAATTTTCTCCTCCGTGTAGCTTCAGGATTTTATACTCTTCAGAAAACGCACCGTCCATTTTTACGTTCGCTATTAGTCACGCAAGTTTTCAACCCAATGGAATGATTTTAAAAATGCAGCCCGTCACTAGTAAATAATATGTTCTTCTGCATCTGCGCAGTTTTTCAAAGGTCCTGAGCCCATAACCTGTTAATTTCTAGCAGAGTTAATAAAATTACAAATAAACATCACTCGTCTCTTAACTGTTGTTTAGTCTCTATTTCCCGCCATTTCAACGACTACAGGCCAGAAAAAAAGGTAAAACAGTGTAACCAACACCGAACTAAGACACAGAACTAAAACACAATCACATGACTTGCAGTGCAACACACCCAACACAATGTTTGACATCAACTACTTGAACTATGGTTACAGATTGTGTCGCCATTTACTAACATGAGTCTGAATAAGAACGCTTCCTCTTGCCAAGGACACTGCCTTTGATGAACTCTGCAACAAAAAATAGTTCGTTCAGTATCGTAGAAGACGATCGCTCACAACTCTTCAACCTATTTTAAAAACTTTGACGTCATTGTACACTTGTTGGCATCCACAAGAAGTTAGGCAACCTGTAACCATCATGTCAGTGAGCCAGTGATTTTTGGTGAAAACAATTATGCAGCAATTTCTATTAATGCCATGTGTGCACATCTGCAGTTGCCTCATGTTTAACTGATTGGATGTTTCTAACTCTCAGCTGTTTGGGGTTCTACCCGCAAGTCACAGACGTGTGGTGTCACACTAACCTTGTTTTGATATGCACAGTCAAATGAGTGACTTCTTTCCAATACATAGTACATTCTGTCAATCATCATAAAACTGAGCTGCCGATGTGCACGTAAAACTACGACACAAATTGTTTCAAAATTCTTTTCACCAAAAATGACTGACTCTACATATCATACTACGTCAAGGCAAATTTGTTTTGCAACGCTAATTACTTTCCTCTAGAAAAAAATTGGAATTTTTGCATGTTCATTCACTTCCCAGCTAGACTCCACAGTTCTCAACTACTTGTTATGTACACTGACTGTTGCTGCAGTGAGTTGCCAGTTGTACATGTGACAATATAGCACAGCAGTTAGCAATAGTTTTCATGCAGGCCTGCTACTGGTTCAGTGGAGGCTGCCGTTGGCACTGTGGAAAGCACACTCGCCACCTACCATGGTGATCTGAGCCCAATTCCTGGCTGTGTCTGTTCCCTGGTTTTTGAATGTGGGAATGATGTCAAACAATGCTGTTGGTCGGCAGGTTTTCTCGGGAACCTCCCACTTTTTCCCCGCCCTTTCATTCCAGTGCTGCTCCATACCTTACATCACCCCTCACAGGCGCTGAAGAACTTGATGCTAATGTGGCCACCTGCCTGCCATGTAAACAGCGCTGCAGTGTGCTAGGAACAATATTTTTCTAAGAACTTCTAAACATGTTTCTAATGCGTACATTTACACTTGAAATGATGCCAGAACTGTAGTTTCATTACATCACAATAATCAGAAAGATCATTTCGGAGCCCCTCAAAATGGCTTTTTCAATCTATTATATCTAAACAACTACTTAAAGGGATTCATGTGAAACTACAAATAAAGGTGTAAGCTATTGTACTTCACTTAAAACTTTCCACCAACAAAAAGATGGGGTCACCACTGGAAGTGTCAGGCGAGTGTTCTACGATACATCTGTGCGGCATTTCAGTGTCTTATGCTAGAGGCGTTACCGCACCAGAAGAGCCAGTCAACATCATCCCTGGTGTCATGCTTCCCTCACACAAACACACACACAACCACCAGGCGAGTGCCTGAAGCATTGACTAAAATCTCTCACTCACTCACTCTATTATAAGGCCTCATCTCTTGCCATCGTTCAGGACAAAAATATGTCTACTTGTGCCCAGTGGTAAGTCTACATCCAGGGTGCTGTACCTTGGCCCTCGGGTATCCTTTCCACAAAACATTTATTTGTTATTGGTTCAGTATTCTCACGGACAATTGTTGACCTAATTATGAAACTAGTTTCACATTTGCAGAAGTTTAGTATTTTTGTTCTCTACAAATCAACCACAGAAACTTCCAAGATTCTGTAATGATATTTACATGCCAGGGCATTATGCGAACTCACTAGGATAGAACTTATATATTCCGAACTTCTGTGAGTTGTGTTACATTCTTGATAGTGTCAGTGTTTATAAAACTTTTCCTCAAGGATTGTGAACCAGTATAACACCTGGACAATTACTCGCTGAATACCGCACTACCTAGTCACATGTACAACTGGCCACTTACTGGAGCAGCAGACAAAGTACAAGTATTGAGGACAGAGTGTACATAGGAATGTGGAGTCCGTCCAGCACGTCGTTGAACATGCAATGTTTCCAGGAATCTGGTCATATAAGAATACGTTTAGATATGCGTATACACAGGGCATTAAAGCTTTCGTGCACTCAGATGAACGTAAGGCAAACAACTTCTTGCATACTGGCAATGCTAAATAGGTGACTGAGTACTGTATGTCTAGCGAAGTATTACATGACATGTACTGGTGTGGAGCATATCGTGAGAAATCTGGTGACTTGTAATTTAAGAGGCGAATACTTACTCGCAACTTGGTTCGAAGTCGATGACGTAGGTTGTTCTTCTTGCAGTGGTGTTTCTTGGCAGTAAGCTCCTGAAACAACCACACTAAGGAATAAACTCTACAATATCGTGAAAAAAAAATGTTTAGCCTACTTTTACAGTTGATTTGTGTACGTTATGTGAACAAAAATGAAAATGTATCATAAGATTATAAGGAAATATATTCACTAACACGAGAACATGAAATATAATATACCTCCACTAAACGTTAAACTTCACACACACGTCACAGAAATCTAACTAACATGCAAGGTAAAACTATTGTACTACATGAACTTAACTTTGTGCATACCTCGCAAATAAAATTCAATAAAAGTTTTGAAACATAACAAGATGCAATGATAGGAACACACTCAAGTAGGCAATGTAAGTAACGTTCTTCGATAACCTTGTTCGTGTAGTGGTGAGTGCACTGAGCCTTTTCCGCAAGGTGTACTGATTCGATTCCAGTTTCCAACACCGTAAATTAAAATATTTGTAGAGTAACAATAAAAGCAAATTAAAACAAAAATGTGTCCCAATTTTGTCACTGTTATAAGGAATTTTCCATATGATTGTCGTATTGTTTGGAAGTATTTCCCTTACGAGGCTATGTCACCGCAGTAGTTAAAGTTAGCCATTTTTGTTTAATAAATAAAGAGTGTGATGAATTATAGGCAATCTGTATTAATTCAAACATTTTAGTTTACTATCAGGTACGTTATTTACAGACTTAACTGATACTTCCATCGTGACAAAATGTTTTGTGGTGACCACAAACGTTTTCATAGAATACCACTTCTGCATGTATAAACCGGAAAAATTTGCTGTTTCATTGCTCTGTACGCTAGCCTACAAGAACATATGTGCTCTCAAGTATCGCTGACACACTAATGCCACATGATTGGCTCTGTACTTAGTTGTTTCATTATCACTGGATAAATGTGTTCCAGGATAAGTCAAATAAATGACCAGTCAGAGTATTAAATACTTGCACATGCTTCAATTCTAGTTTATACACAAAATTATGCAAATTTTTCAGATCTCTGCCAATAATAAGTCAGTCAGTACTCTGTCACCAGTACACAGAGCTCATCCACTGCAGTACTGGAAGTTTACTATCGGCTTACTGTTCTCTAATAAGTACTGCATCAACTACTGTATGATCATGCAAGTATACATATGCATACAACAGTTTGTACTCATACCTGGCAGTAAATTAATTAACATATTTACTCTATACAACATTGTTGTACATAGTGTTGTTATACATAGTGCAGTGAGGAAGGTCAAGTGCGGGAGTTGGCAGTACTGCCATACGACAACAGTATCAGACATGGCACCGGGCCACAACAACATGAAACATGTTGGCAGCGTTGGGATTTTTAAAATTAAATAAATGCACTTTGCGCAAAAAGTATAATTATAAATGTCCGGGTCGGCGCGCACAATTTAAGCAGTGAATCGGGAGAGGCGGCTTCGTGCAGGAGCACGAAATTATTGAAAATAGAATAGCACGCACGGACACAATGGAAGAGGCGGGCGATCGGCTTATACCGGTACCGATGCCGACTGATGTACAATCGGGTGAAGTCCAAGAAAACTGAAAACCTTTTTTAAGTTTCAATTTGAAAACTATTGTATAGCCACAGGACTCGACAAGAAGGACGAAACCATTAAAGTCGCTTGTTTGTTATCCATTATCAGGTGGGACTGTGTTAGGATATATCAGTCACTTGACGTATCGGAATCCGACAAACGGAAAACAAGCACTATTCTGGCTGCGCTGGACAAACACTTCACTCCTGCATAAAACGTAATTTACGAGAGATGGGTATTTAGCTCGGCACACCAAGAAACGGGAAAAAGTGTAGAACAGTTTGTAGGCAGGGCTCGGGCTTTAAGTGCTACGTCGTTAGCTGCAGAAATGTTACGAGATAAGATTGTAGTAGGAGTGGTAGATCACCATCTGCGGAGACAATTGTTATCTGATCTAAAGCTTACATTGCAAGGGGCTATTAATACATGCAGAGTATACGAAGCAACAAACTACCAGTTGCAGCAGATGGAAGCCACCTACACTGCGGATGAAACTGTAAACTTAACAGCCAGTAAACCAGGGAGATGGAAGAAGAAGGAAAATAGAGGGCAACCACAGGGACAACCAAGTACACTGGGTCAATTCTTCTATTGTGGAGGAAACCATCAGCGCAAGAAAGAACTGTGTCCAACCTATGTAAAAAGTGTCGGAACTGCAACAAATTTTTTCACTTTGCCACAGTGTACAAGCAGCAAGAAAGATGGCTAGAAGGAATAATATGTCAAGTGTACGAGCGACCAGCATATGAGACTACTCACGATACACAAGGTAGGCCAGGGACTCATCAAGTAACAGGCCAAGGTGAAAGGGAAAGGGAAAAACGGATACAAAACTGTCAACGGGAGCAGTTGTTCCAGCTAAATGCAGAGAGAAAGAAGAAATGGATCACAAGCCTGGCAGTGGGGGACCACAAACACACAATTCAAGTACAGCTGGACACAGGAGCAACATATGATGTTATGAGCTTCAAAGACTATAAAGCAATTGTAGGGACAGAACATGCAGGACTACAAAGGAGTAGAATTCAGTTGGAGTGTGACAATGGTCAACGCATACTACCAAGATGACAAGCAGAGATATTATGTCGCGTACCAAACACACACAAAGTGCTTACCTTTCAAGTAATTGACACAAATCAAATGCAATTGCTTTCTGCACAAAGTTGTGAAGCACTAGGGTTGGTAAAAGTTTGTGCACAACTCTGTTATGTACAGAGCAAAGTATCCGCAACAACAGAAAAGTTATTTAATCAGGATCGAGAGGTATTTCAGGAAATAGGATGCTTGCCAGGAAAACATCACATAGAAATTGATTCAAGCGCAAAATCAGTGCAGCAGCCCCACGCAGATTTCCCTTAGCACTCAGGCAGAGAGTAGAAAATAAACTGGTGGAACTGATTAAAAAAAAATTAGTTGAAAAGTGGTAGAACCGACCGAGTGGTTTAGCAATCTAGTTCTCGTAACCAGAGAAAACAAGCTACGCATGTGTGTGGACCCACATGAAGTCAATAAATTTTGAACAGAGCACATTTCATAATTCCCACAATTGAGGAAATTTTACCAGAGCTGACGGAGGCAAAAATATTTTCAGTTTTAGATGTAAAGCATGGATTTTGGCATTTGCAGCAGGATGAATCGAGCAGCAGACTAACTACGTTTTCGGGGCCGGATGGAGAACGCTACAAGTGGCTCCAGTACGCATTTGGATTGTCCACAGCACCCGAGGACTTCAAGAGGGCCTTGATGGAAGTTCTTCAAGGACTCCATGGGGTAGCAGTAATTGCAGATGACATTAGTGTACGGCAGTGGGCACACGGAAGAAGCAGCAAGAGCAGACCATGACCAAAATCTTGAGCACTTATTGGAGAAAGCACATTGAAGTCACTTACCATTTAACCCAGAATAACTCAGACTGCATCAACAACAAGTCACTTACATAGCCCATGTGTTGAGTGCAGAAGATCTGAAGGCATACCCACATAAAATACGAGCGATCAAGGACATGCAGCCACCAACCACAGTGAAAGATCTACAGCGTTTCCTGGGACTAGTGAATTACTTGGCCAAATTTCTGCCAGCATTAGCTACACTTTCGGAACCTTCATGCCAGTTGACAAGAGATGACACTGCTTGGGTGTGGGAGCACCCCCAACAGCAGGCTTCGTACGACGTCAAAACCGCAGTCAGTAGCACACCGGTGCTGCGCTACTACGACCCTAGGGAACCAGTGATTCTACAAGTAGATGCCAGTAAGAGTGGGCTTGGTGCAGCAATCTTGCAACATGGCCAACCAGTCAGCCCTGCGTCCAGATGCCTGACTCCGACAGAGCGTAACTGGGTACATATAGAGAAGGAAGCCCTTGCTATATTCTTTGCCTGTAAACGTTTCCATTACTACTTATGTGGTCGAA
>PNEQ01099743.1:57400-83204 GCA_003012365.1 Medauroidea extradentata | reverse complement strand
AATTCCTTTCGTTTGGATATTCATGGATATCCAGGTTGTCATAAAACCACTAATAGTTGTCCAGTAAATATTACTTATTGGATATCTGTGCTGGCTATCCCACATACATTGTATGGATATTTGTTTTAGACTTGGACATGTTTCAGACATGTTGGATATCTAATGGATAGGATTCAGACATTTTGTGCTGTGTGGGTAATATGGCTCGGGACGGATATGTGAAGGGCAACACAAAAAAAGGAAATAAACTCTTAAAGATGACAGCCAATTTGAAGGGAAATGCACGGTATAAGAGATAGAATTCCAACAAAATAGAACAAGTTTGACTACATTTCTACAGTATGAGGTTGCTGAAGTACAGACATTTGATACAGAAATTTAGTTTAATAGCTAATATATTTTGCTAAGTCATTGCCTTACAGTATATAATAATACTCTATCACACCCGTCACCAGTAGAAGTGTACATGCCATACCAATTAAACTAAAAAAAAAAAAAAATTACTGGCCAAACGCTCCGACGTTTTAATATTATTGCTGAGTCTATTTCAAAGAAAGAAATATTGGAAACTCAAAGATTTTAAGAACTCACTTGTAATTTTTATTACATAGGCCGTACACTTGATGCTGCCTTGTCAATAAGATAGCTGTCTTTTGGGTTGGCGTACATTATCGTAGAAATTTCACCCGTTCAAGATCTGTCATATTCGATTTGAAAACTAAAAAAACTAAAAAGAAAATTAAAGAGTAAACAGTAAAACATTATATGTTTCTTAGATTAGTGGTGCTCACGTGTAATTACTAGGGCTACTAACTTTTAGCGGAAAGATTTCAGCCTCAGTTTGTTTCAGTGACTTATGCACATCAACACCTGATTCATAGTCAGTGAATGGATATTTTAACTGTCACGTGTCTTGGGGTTCTACCTGCAAATAACATACGTGTGGGGTCGCCGTTACCTTACTGTGATTGGCACAGTTAAACAAGTGACGTCACTTCATACACACAGTGCCAATAACCACGAAGCATAGCTGCAGCTGTGCACGCAAGACACTGAAACTAACTGGGGCAAAATTCTTCTCGCGAAATGTTCGTGGCCCTACTAATAAGTATTGCTTTAAGGTTCGAGTTTCTCAATAAATCACGTCCAAAATCCTCAACTCATGAGCTTGGATTCGTTTTCAGACGATCAGCTGGAATTTTGAAACACTAAAGTTTTAATTATCTGCCATTCAATTTGTAATCGTTACCCCACTACTTATTGAAACATTCATTTACTAATATTTCATACGTGGAAAATAACACTTACATTGATGAATAAGAATTTTTAGATGAACACATTTGCATAACTATTCAGCATAATCTGACATTTATTTCCTTAATTCGGCTACAAAAATAATTCAAGTCACACGGCATTTTAGACTTTTGTGGCATTTTCTTAACTAGCGCGTTAATACTTATGCTTGAATCACAACATTGCGACAGAAGCGACGCGAAGTGCGCGAATAAAAAAGTATAAAAAACTTGTCAGTCAATCAGCGCTGATGTCACAGAAGGCTCGACGCTGATTGGCTGACAAGTTGTTTTATTCACGTCGCGCACTTCGTGTCGCGTCTGTAGCGCTATCTCCTATAGGCAGTTCAGGATATAGTGAGCATTACAAAATTAAACAAAAAAAATCACTGGCCATTATTGCATGTACTACAATAATGACAAAACATGCTTTATTCCTAGAGACCTGACGAATTCGCGTTTTCTTTAAGTCTCAAGTTAGAGTTGCAGCAACTATAGGTCTGTATCACGTTCATAATTGGCCGTTGACTTACTCGACACTTCCTGGAAGTAGTTGAGCCAGTAATAAAACTGTAGTTGAATACAGGCCTGTTTCACTATGTCAGCGAGCAGCTAATAAACAGCTGCTGTCTGCACGATTTCACAAATATTCTTGGAAGATAGCCTACAAGTCAGCGAACCCGCGAATTTTCCCGTCTCTACTTAATCCTTGTGTGGTTAACAGCGAATTGAAAAATGTAGTTCCGTGTGTTTCCTATACTTAAGTTTACAATTATTAAATATAATGAAATTGAATCAATCTCTTGTGTGTTTTGTATAGTGTCAAAGCTATATTTGTGAACTTACTTAAGTACCTACCAGGGGCGTAGCCAAGAGGGGGTTAGTGGGGGTCAGAATCCCCCCCTTAGCCACCAAAAATATTGATAACATTCATGTAAAAAAATGTGTAATGTTTTCACTTATAGGAATTTCTTAATTTAGTTACGAAAGCAGTTTTTAAAAAAGCCCTATTTTGCACCCTGAAATCAAACATTTTCTCGGAGGAGAACTCTCGAACCCAGATTTCAAAGCGGTGAAAAATTAAAAACATTTGATACAAAAAAATTTATACTATTTTACCAGTAGTATTTACTCTATCTGAAGTTACGAAAACTTCTAAGATAACTTATTTTGCACCTCAAAATCCACGTTTTCTCGGGAGAGGAGCCCTTCTTTAAAGGGGCGGAAAACTAGAAACATTTCATATTTAAAAATTAATAATATATTTACCATTAGCATACTCAATTTTAGGAAAAAAAACTGCTAACATAAGCTTTATTTTGCACCTTAAATTCCAGAATTTTCTCAGGGGAATACCCCCGAATCACCATTTCAAAAGGGTGAAAAATTAATTACGTTTTATATTTTAAAGTTTTAATATTTTCATCAGCAACATATACTCTATTTTTGTTACTAAAACTGTTAAAATAGCAATATTTTTCACCTTAAAATCCAAATTTTCCCGGGGGAGGGCCCCTGGACCCCCCGCTTTAAAGAGGTGGTCGGTGTTTCTTCACAATATTCCCAGGCCAAAACCCCTCCCTTTCACAAATCCTGGCTACGCCCCTGGTATCTACTGTCTGCAAAATTTCACTTAGTAAACGCCAGCACGAAGTGACGCGACCGGGTTGTTGGAAATTTGAGATCGCCTGCACACTTGTTTGGCCAAGTTCTGCGCTGCGGACGCAGCAGTTCAAAATTCCACCGAATGATGGCATTATGTTTATGTTACCGTACAGCGGAAAGATACAAACTGGCTAAAAATTGAAATCAAGCCGGACTTATTTATTTATTTATTTCTTGTTTCTTTGAGCCCAAAAGTATGGCTAGAGCCATAGGGCTATGGAACGTGTCATATAGTTGCAATATACATACAGGTAACATCTCAATTAACAAAAATTAAATTAATAACAAAGTTTACAAGTATTAAGAGGGTTTTCTTTTTCTCGAATCGCCTACATCAACGTTTGTATGTCATTCGGGACAATGTGAGCACTAAAAATTTTACATTTGAAAAATATCACTAGCCGTTACTGCATATTATTCAACAATAACTATAGTTCCCTACCTGATTTCATGGTTGGCAGTGAAATTACATAATATAGTTACGTGTATTTTCTTATTTAAATGCAACAATACTGAAATAAAAGCAACCGAAATCGACATTTTTGTAATTTATAAAATTTAAAAAAAATGTTTTAACAAACTGTATGGATTTATACTGACTGTACAATTTGTCTTAAGACGCGCAACCATCAAGTAAGGTGTCAGGAGAGGTAAGAAATTTCCCGTCGTCAGACGTTACGCGCGGATAGATACGAATTGGCTGAAAATAGAACTTTAGCAGGGCTTTTTTGAGTGCTCGCTTTATCACGAACCGCCTAAAACATGTATTATGTAGGTACATTATTGTATTCCCATTCCAAAATACACATTTATTACTTAAGCAAAAACAAAATTTGCCTCAATAGCATTCAGAATATAATATGAATTTTTGTACGAAATAAGCCTATAATATTGTGATCCATGTGTTACGATACACATATCCTACAGTGCAAATAGATCTTAAAGGAGGAATTCACGCAACATTTTTATTATTTTAGTAAGTTTCATATTAGTACAAGATATATTTGGTTTTATATACATAGGCCCTACACTGTGAGTATTTTTATTCTTATTAAAATTTTCTAGGTTTAATAGTGTTTGTATAACACCGTGTCGAAGTCCAAATTTATATAAATGGTTTTATACAACAAACGAAAACCAACGGACTTACAGAAATGAAATAATTCACAATGGAACACTGTCACGTACTACGGCAAAACATGTATTAATACCCGGATTAAATATAGGCCTACCTTGCATTCTCTTAAAATTGCTGAATTTTTAATTAAAGAATAACAATTTTCTACGATTTTTGAGGTACAAAAATGTTAATGTGGGTTTTCATACATGTCTTGGCGTGTTCGAGAACATAGTTCTTCAACATTAATTATTTTATTTATATAGGGTCTAAGTCAGTTTAGTTTCTTGTACAAAACCGTTTTATGAAAATATGGATTTTGGCCTGTCATTATTCAAAACCATAAAAGATAGAAAATTGTCATTTCTATTAAAAATAATCACAATATATGGCTATAAAACAAACTACATCTCGTACAAAAATAATTAAAATTTTGCACGGAGCCCCTCCAGCCTTTAAGAACTAACTGCGCCATACGAAGAACCTAGGGAATTCAAGTAACGAACAGCAGTTTATTAAATACAAATCTCCAACATGCGGGCAGAAATGCAACCATAACTTCCTAGTTCCTCACCCGACTACGTGTTGATTTTTTCCCTTGCCTTCATTCACACTGAAGTAAGAGGAAGTACGAAGCCATATAAGTGTATTAAAAGCGACAGAAATGTGATATAAATATTATTCTTGAGTCAATAAGTTAGGTCTAAAAATTCCGATAACAGAAATCTCCCATAATAGAGAAACAATTCGCCAATTAATTTAATCTTAAGCTTGACAAAAATATTTTGTCACAATTCTTATCAAATGGCTGTTTATATCATTATTTGGTTATTCTCGATATCACTATTAATGGAAAAGGAAACTGCGTTTATTATATTTTTTACCAACATGGAAATTAAATACATGTAAACAGGAATGAATTATCTTCACACAATTATACTTAACAGGCAGTGCAAGAAATTGAACAATAAAGGCACTATAAATCTGTAACGTGTTTGTATAATTCAATGCTGTGTATTACATCTACTACAGGAGGCAAAATACAGAAGGTGTACATACCATGTGTGTGTTTACTTGAGTAACACAAGATAATGAACACTCTTTGTTATTGATCAAAACAAATTAATTCAGAAAACAAACGAAAGAGGGCTCTTAATTAAAAAATTGAAACTTAAATTAAACCACTACTAAAATAGTAAGAAATTTAGGATCACCACAGAATAAAAGGTAAAATAACTGAATATACCAGCAAAAGACTCATAACGTACGATTTTCAAAAAACATTAACAATACTTACATCACAATACTGATGAGAACACGGTTTGCCACAGTTCTGAAAACTGTAAAATACAGGCATCAGAAGATAGAATTATGCCTATAAAAATATATTTAGAAAAAAAATTGCATGAGGTAGAATTCAAATGTTGACATAAGTTTTCGCCAAATCTCATTAAAAAGAAAACGTGTATAGGCCTTACACCCATAAAGAAATTAGAAAGTAAGAGCTTTTAAGGAAATAAAACAACGTTAGAGACGGACGAACTTAAACCGTGAAAACCTCAACTTTCATTCCAAAAATTAATCTTTATAAGTGGTGTTTGAATATCGTGTATAATCAAAGGCAACAGAAATAGATCCCAAATTGCCTGTTTCAGTGTGTAATCAAATCAGTTACAGTATTTTCCTTCCATGCAATTGAACTATTGTAGTTTTAAATGGCTGCAGGAAATAAATCAAACATTTATTGAATTGATTAAAAACCTCAGTCGTTTGAAGATAAAACGCGCTGGATCATATATCTATAATTCGTTTAAATTCTCTAAGATTTAATGAACAGAAAGGTGGAGATTAATATTTACATGAAGTCATCATTTTCGTTTAATGAAATAATGTGTTCAGTTACCTGTCAAACGTAACCGACAGTTAGCACCGTTACCAAAACGTGTATGCTAGCTTTTATAACGGATGTAGCCAATTAACAGTATAACTATAAACTCTATAGAATGGTCCAGTAAGATTATAAAACACATTACTTTGACAATTATATTTACACTGAACTATTCCTTCGTAGCATTAATTTCATCTAACACACTACTTCCAGTAAAATTCTTCAGATGAGAAGTATAGAAGTGTGTAGCGTGTTCATAAATGGAGATGTTTAATAATTGTTGTTGTGTGATGTACTTACTCAGACAAGAATGTCATTTGCAATATCAACAAAATTTATTTTATTTTATTTATACGGGGCTCAACAACGTCGTAGCCTGTACTTCAGTAGAAATTTCTGAGAAAATAAGGAACAGTACGGTATGTATTATAAAACTTTCATCTAAGAATAACAGTCATAGTCATGCCTTACCCAGATCCTATTCTCTCCAATCCAGTAGTTACAGCTTATTGACATTAACTACTGAAGACAATCAGAAATCGATAATAAAATGAAGTGAAACGGCAAATAATTTACTAATTAAAATTACAAAATTTAAATGCGTTAATTATGAAGTGCCAAGTAATTAAGTAACATCCACCTCTTGTCTTTCTGACCAAAAATTTTAGTGCACTGTAACTATTGTTTTATAATATAATAACATATTCACACGCATATTGAAATTAAAAGAAAACAACGCAATAGTAATTCCTCGGCTTATCAACTTCTTAGATGTTTTGTAAGATACTTTATGAGAAATTGCAAATATGCCAAATATTAATTCATGTAAGAAGGTTACTTAATAATGTCAAAATACATTGCTACCCTTCACATAAATCCATTAATAAGGCAGGAACTTTATAATTATTCTGAAGAGGAGTATATTTTTTAATGCAACAGAAAAATTTGTTTTTATTTACAAAGGCAGTAAAGTACTGTGCGGTGTATGAAATTATAAAACTGCAGATTTAACAATAATCGGGTAGCTAATTAATTTAGAATTCTTCAGTTGCGTCCGGGCATCATAATTCTAATTTGACTCAAAAACACTTCTGATCAAATTCTGTACCGGAAGAAGAGCCATTAAATTAAAAAAAAAAAAAAAAAAAAGAGGTATATTCATGTAACGTAATAAGTTTCTCACACGAGATATTTTCGCCTCCGGTTAAATACCTGTGATTGCTGAAGAAGTTTTAGACTTTGTAACAGCCTCTCTTGGACAATAATTTGAAATACTCATCAGTTTCACTCGACACAAAATATTAAATACTAACTGCCATATAAATTTTACTTCACTTGATTGTGATTCCGGACTTTCCGAACATGAGAAAATTGGAGAACGGCACATATTGCTAGTAGGTAGGACAACAGAAGCACTACAACGCCACGAAAACAGCGAGGTTGCAGCCACGATATAGTGTAGTGGTCAGACCATTCGTCTCCCAGCATGATGGTCCGGGTTCGAGTCCCGGGTCATTTCTGACTATGCATACCACAAACATGGCGGCGACGGCTATTCTCGGGGTGCTCCCGTTTCACAAACCCCTGGATTCCGCCTATTCTCCACATTTGTCTCATGCCAGCGTTATCAGCACCTGACACCACGCTGCTAAGCGCTGAACAAATGAGGACCTAATGAAATTATACAATTTTGTCCGATAAAAAAATTTTTATTAAATACTTTTATCTCATATGGCATCGCCTACCACACGCTTAAAATGCGTTGTAGTGTGTTCGTAAACGTGGTTTTTTTTTACGAAATTATTCCACGTGTGCTCATTGTGCCAACTTACGAAAAGAAAACACACTTCGGTCAAGGTCGGAAGGTCGTTGTTAAAATACCATACTCATTAGAGACACAGTCTCTAAACATTCCAACACAGCTCAAAACGACGTTTTCAGACTGTCGTAGTTCAAAATGTACTAACCAGGTGTATACGAAACTCAGGTTGAGACGCACACTGAACTTCACGACAAACTTCCAACAATAGCATTACATGGTCACCGCTTAAAGTCCCGCAGTAAAAATGGATCAGCGGGAATGTTGCACGCTAGTTCAGCGCTTGGCTCGTTGTGGAGATGCGTACCTCAAGGTCGCTCATATAGCTCTGTCACTTATGAGCCTCTAGCCCGCAAGTAGAGTGCACCCTTTAATAGTGTTAACTCTTCACATCGAAGCCGTTAAATACACAACACGTAACGTTGGTGGTTAAGAAACACGGGGAAGGAACCGACTTTAAGCTGTATTAAAGAATCATCTCAGAAATTTCCTGCATTGAATTCGGGAAACCATGAAGGGCAGAAACCAGGTCAACGAATCGAAATCGGGTTCTTCCGATGTGTAGTAGAATGTTGGTGGCCGTGCCCACATAAGCCCGTAAGTGCAACAAGAATTATAACCCTGCAAGCTGCTCTTTATGTTATAGTTGAGACATATATTAAGGTGATTTCTGTCTACCCAAGGCGTCGAGCGGTGAGCAGAACTTAGGCAGTTACAAGAATATCACTAGCTACTCAAAGAACATGAGTGATGTCTGCTTAAGAATATCATTCAAATAACATTACACGTGTGTATACCCATTCCTGGTTCACGGGTAGGCTACTCATTAAATTATATTTTCTAGTGCCCGTAAATGGGTGTTTTTGGGTTCAACCGTGATAATCTTGATTAGGAATGTTTAAAAAGGTATAGGCATGTACAACACGCTCGTATCTAAAATACGTCATAAAATAATAGGGTCCTTAATGAATATTGTGTTTGAAAGGTTCTTGCAAAATTGAGTAAATAAATTAGTAAAAAATTGTGGACAAGTGTCATTGCAGTGCTATGCCGACGTGTTTTTCTGACACGACATAACACTGCAATGGCATACGTCTATAATTGTTCACTAAATCACCACTGGCTGTGTCATAGAGGCGAGTTGTCGGCGAGAATACTGCAGTCAGTGACTTAGGGCGGTATCTATAAACGGCTTTCGAAAGCGCTGTTAGCATTCACCTGGCAGCTTGCCAACTACTCGCATCCTATAAACGACTTTCGGGAGCTTGCCAGCTGAAAGCGCTTCCACATCCTCTTTATGTGTAAATATGGCAACATAGTACCACTTTTCTTCCGTTTGATAGTACGCAGAATGAATATAGGAACGTACCCTGCAATTTTCGATCGTCTTTTCTGACATTTCACGTTTGTTGTTCATATCTGAGATGATGTTATTGTCTTTGGATTTAGGTTAGGGACGTAAAAGTAATATTTTTTTTTAAGGTTAAATACGTTTAAAGTCAACGAGCTATATAGTTAACATAGAGGGGCGGAAACGCTTCCAAAGTGAAGCCCAATTGAACGGCTGTTTTGACCGAAGAAATCATGGCGAACAGCAGTGTGGCCTACATTATGTTTAAAATCCGTCATATTTTCGCATAAAATCCGTTACTTATAGCTCCATTATATTCCTGCTAAACATAGGAAAAAATGCCAATAATTATTGTAATATATTATACTGTAATAATGTTTAAATTAGCATAATCGCTCTCGTCTCTCGACCGGATATAAGAGTCCGCAATTTTACCTAGGGTCAAAATACCACGTTCAATTGGGCTTCACCTCAGAGCCTTGGAGAATGCTGTTTCCGCCCTTTTATGTTTACTATATAGCTCGTTGTTTAAAGTAGTATTTGTGAGGGATTTTTTTCAGTGAGCATAATATTGTGATTTCATGGAGAACAGTACAGATTTTACAAATGCTTAAAACCAATTCTTGTATTATTCAATAAAGAAATACATGAATGGAAAATAAAAACCAATTATGGAATAACATGTCACACGAGTCACTTGATGAAAATACGAGATCATTTTAAAATTTAATCGTTTATTTTTACAGCTGACATAATTATCGCAAGAAATTAACGAATATATTAAGATCTTTAACACGTCGCATAAAATGTGCACATACAGAAAACGTTTTCGTTAATATGTGTTTACCGTCATTTTCGCACAACGCTGTTATATTTTCTACGTACATTCTCTCTTATTTTCGAAACAAAGGTACAAAAATTGCAATCATATAAACGTGCAGTAACAATTTTGGTTTGTGAAAAGTCTCACCTTGTAGCAAACCCTTCATGGAATAATACTGCATACACTTTAAACGGATCTGGTATGCTAAACAGTAGCTTATGTTTATTGAAAACTTTCAAATATGTAATTCCTAAACTCGTTCCAATCAAGAATATCCTTAAAAATGTTGAATTTTCTTATGTAACGAGTATCGTTTGCCGCCGCCATTGTTATAAAGACACAATGAAAACAGCTGAACAGGCTTTCGAATCACCGTCTGACCACATTCACCTGAAAGTGGCTGGCTCTTCACTTCTAGGCAATCAACCAACCAACGAAAGAAGTTTATAGTATGTGTTTCGGCCAGAACAGACACTCGGTGATTGGATAACAACCGAAAGCCGTTTATAGATACGGCCCTTAGAGTATGAGAGGCATAATGCTCTTGTTGCGTCTTTTTTACCGCTTCCACAATGCTAGGTCTGCTACGCGCAAAATATGTTTATCACAGCGACCACCGTAACTAAGTTTGCGGTAAGATGATGCTGGAGATAAGTAATTAATATACAGTACTGAATGAAAATACTGCTTGTTAAGAGCAGTCTTCAGGACTGCGGTTGGCGCAGTGGCTACAGCACTTACATTCCACCGTGGCGATCCGGGTTCGGTTCTCGACGGGGTCAGTCCCCAGGTTTTTGCATGAGGGAATCTTGTTGTTGATCGGCGGGTTTTATCGGGATCTCCCGTTCCCCCCACCCCCCTTTTTCATTGCGGCGCTGCTCCATACTCACCAGCGCTAAAGACCTAGATGTTAAGTGCTGTCCTAAATTTCTTCAATAAATCAACAGTAGTCTTCAACAGCTATGAAGCAAGAAGTGAGCTAGATTCGATCTTAGTGACCATGCGCTTCATATTCCCAATCGCGGTCCGAATACACACAATTCAAAGCGAATACATAATGTTATACCGACCATATCTAGTGATATACCTAAATATCGTGACAAACCACGTTGCAGGCTTCACATAACTGGGAAGGTTCTGTACACATAGTTCACTATGTTACCAACACAGATCAGGCATGTGTAGTTTCAGCAGTAAGTGACCAATGTGTCATATATAAGATCACAATTGATGTTTAACTTATTGGTACTGAAGTTTGAAGTCTTAGGTAGGATTTACCCTAAATACAAAAAATTTTAGCTAACATTTTTATCTAAGATCCAGTCTTTATACATTTACGATTCTCCCTAAGGCAACATTCACAAAACTGATACGAATGTATCGGTTTTTTTCTGAATTCGTAAATTTTATTCGATTATCCATTGACTTATTATTAGGGATACCTAGAGATGATGGTATTTCTCGAAAATGTTTTGTGCCAACATAGCCTTGAAAACACTGACACAACGTAGCTGTCTGTAGACCAATAACGTGCATCAAATATTAAAATAGCGATATTCTTATTGGCTTAGTCAAATAGGGCAGTAGCTCCACGTACAAGGAAAAGCCAGTAATCTTTTGATAAGCTGAACGTACGTTGAAGCCTAGCAAATAGTCAAGTTTTCACGCGATAAACCATCATCTCTAGGGATACCGTAAACCAGGGTTACTTTGTCCATTTTCGGGATTACTTTGACCAGTGAAAAATTTTGGGGAATTTTATTAAATAAATAGTTAATTAGAACATAGCATTTAAAAGAATTCCTTTAGATACAAATAGGTAATGTTTGATATCATTCACTAAACGACATAACTGCCAACATTTTGAGTCGACAAAGTTACGCCACAAGGTCAAAGTATCCCCGGTTTACGGTACTGATATACATAGCGGGAAAATTGACTGCTTTCTAGGATTGAATATAATATGACCATATCTGGCATTCTACTGTCTATATTAGCGTGTCACTGTCTGACTGGATCAATAACTCTGGTTGCTCCGTTACTGTATGTTTGTGATTCATCTTTAAACAACTACAGAACCAATCTCCAGTCATACAAGGGGCGTGCCTTGTGCTATTTTGAAAAATGCGGTGGCGCGAAATATTCTCCACATTTTTCACTACCTTTATTTACATGTATAATGCAGTAATACAAACATGAAAACATATTTTATTATTTGTCTGTAAAATATATGCTAAAGTACAAAGAATAGTTTCAGAATAGAAAAAACAAGCTTATATTTTTTTTTCGAGTATCACCCGAGTCAAGAGACTTTTCTTAAAATGAAGTGAATTAATTTTACGAAACAGTTGTCAGAAATATGTATAGCATCAGTTTGGAAACAAACTTCACGTAGTTATTGACAGCTTCCAAATGCAGGAGCGGAAGACCGCGGCACGCTGCCCTACTTTTTTCTTCCTAGATGCCTCTTTCCCTTCAGAAAATAATTCTCGCGTTCCCTAGCCTTACCATCAGCAACGCCTTCTTTTGTCCGATTTGTTTTAACGAGGTCGGCAGCACGCTCTTTATAACACTCAGATAAATAAATTAAAGGATACCTTGTTAATAAAAAATAAACGTATTCCTATTTTTTTTTTCTCTTCTTCAGAAAGCTCTCCGCCTGAGCTCCATTTAAATGAGCAGCCTACCTGCTTGTTCGAGGCTCAGAAGGGACGGAGCTATAAGGGTGACCTTGAAACATGCATCAAATGCCGCACCGGATGTAGTTTTTTTTGGAAGTGCTAGAATGGTAAGGGCTGGGAACTGGAGACCCCTGACAAAACCCGCCAACCAGCGGCATTGTCCGACACGATTCTCACATGTCAAAAACCAAGGACTGACCCCACCGGATATCGAACCAGGATCGCCTTAGTGGGAGGCGAGTGGCCTGACCACTCGGTCGCCGCGGCCCCAATTGGCTAATAGGTAGAGCCACGGTTTTATGGCGGAAAGATTTTTGCACCATTTGGTTTCCATGCCTTACGTTCACATCCGCAACTGTGTTTCATGGTCAGTGATTGGACGTTTTATCTGTCACTTGTCTTGAGGTTCTACTGACAAATCACAGACGTATTACGTCACAATGGTCTCATTGTTATTGGTGCAGTCAAATGAGGGACATTCTGAGCAAAGACACGCTGCCAATAGCCGTGAAGCATAGATGCCGAGGTGCACGCGAGACACTGAAACAAAATGTTGCAAAAACCTTTTCGCGACAAAATCGTGGCTCTACCAATTTAATATCGATGCTCAGAACTAAGTGGTTATTGTGAAGCACAAATAAAAATTTCAAAAGTAGAGAAAATGTAACAAAGGCGAATCAAAGATTTTGTATTTATCCATTTTGAGATGCGACTATGAAAAGTCATTTTGTAAATATTTGTGGCCAACTCGTAACGAAAGTTATGTAAAATTTTATACAGTTTTTCACCTAATATTTAAACAAATTTTAAAGTAGCTCTTGGCATATTATTACAATGATAAATAGCACATCCGTGTAAGTAAACAAGTTTTCATTGTTTGTACGCACACCACCAAACCGTGAAGTTGTATTGTGATTCAGATGTGTCATTAAGCAAAATATATGTGCCTTATATTTTTTGTCATAGCGAAAAGCAATTGCAAATAATGTCTTCTAGTACAGCAATACTAGGTGCAGACGTTAAACAACTTATCTGTTCGTAGACGACGTAAATAACGAACTTACCGTGCCTTCACCTCTCCTCGTCGTTTCTCTGTTTGGAGCTGGGATTTGAGCAGAAACTTAGTTTGTTCCGAGAACCGTGTGTCGGCCCGCAAGGTGAGGTCCACGGAAACTTCATTCTATCCCGCTGTTCTTCCGCAAACACGAGGCTATGGACCTCCGCAAACTTCGAGTATTTCCGGGCTGTGGCCAGTCTTATCTATGTCAGTTCGTGTAACTTCGGCATATACAGACCGTCGACTCCTACGAGGAGTCCTTGCCTGGCGCATGGAATGTGTTCCAGCGTGTCACGTGTATTAATTTTCTCGCGAAAACGCTTGAATGATTCACATTACATTCATCTACGAAAAGAACACACACTTGAAACTACGCATCTATAATTTAAAAAATTCGGCACGTTTGCAAGAAACATTTTCGGACCTCTCAAAATTACTAAAAAACGGTTTTACTTAAATTGTCGAAACTCCAAAAATACCAGGGGAATTCGTAAAATGCAGAACAAAATGTATTATTTGGTCTTTTCTTAATACTACCCAAAATTAATTTTTAGAACCACTGCTTGAAGTCTCATAGAAAAAAAAAAACAAGGAAAACCTTGCACGCCAGTTAACTCGCTGCAAATAGAGGCGAAATGATTCTCGTCGAGCGTAGTACTCTTGCTCTTATCGCTCCGCTGTTCCCACGTGTCAAGTGAGAGAGAGAGACACATATTTGCCAGCACTTAACATCGAGGTCTTCAGCTCTGGTGAGGGGTGACACGAGGCGAATATGGAGCTGCGCCGGAATGAAGAGGCGGGGGAAACGGGAGATCCCCGAGAAAATCCGCAGACAAACGGCATCGTCCGGCACGATTCCCACGTGCGAAAATCCGGGGACCGACCCGGGAATCGAACCCGGATCGCCTTGGTGGGAGGCGAGAGGTCTGACCCGTCGACCACCGCGGCCCCCTCCCACTCGCCAAACGCGGCAATTTGAAAATGGTACACACTCCTCTCAAGTGTTGTAATGCTAAAACCGACCCTTCTTCACATATGTACCTTCATGCGGAAAACAAGGGACTCCATAGAGTATTTCTTGTAAATCTGAGTAAGGAGTAGTTTAAATGGCGTGCGAAAGTTTTGTTAGAGAGGAGGGGATAATTTATAACAATGGCGTAAGAATAGTACACTGTTCATAAAAAATTTATGAAACATGACTGAGTTATCAAGCAAAGTGAGCAGTTATTATATCCATACTTGGCACCACCAGTGACGTCACCAAGCATATATTATACTAGCATTACTTGATGTTTTTGGACATCCTCCCTTGCGATGCAGATGTATATCAAAGAAAACAACAGCAGAAGGAAATCATTATCAAGCAGAGTATGGTTGTTATTAGAGACCCGGAAATTTGGCGGGTTCAACGACCTGCCGACTGGACTCCACAGTCATGTGTACACTCTATCTTCAACTACTTGTTCATTGGCTGCTGCTCCAATTAGTGGTCAGGTGTCCAGCTGACAAGATAACGTGGGAGTAAGTTGAGTGTTTTCACGCAGGTTAGCTATTGGTTCTGAGCAGTGGCGGCTCGTGGGTTGTTGCCAGGTGGGGCTGCAGATAGTCAGAACTGTACACTCTTGATGAACGTGCTGTAGACCAACAACCATGAAATATTTGCCGGCTACTAGATCTGTCTTGACCACTCAGTAGTAAGGGGCATCTGCACATCAGCGTGTCAGTGGCTGTAGAGTCAACCAGCGCACAACCCTGTACAGCTCTTGGCAATTGTAGCCCTACCTGGCAACAACCCATGAGCCGCAACTGGTTCTGAGTCATCAAGCTCGAGTTTCTGCAGCAGTAACTCAGTCGCAAAATTAAAATACGTGTACAAGCGTTTGAAGTCTAGCGTGTTCTCAAATAAATTCGTGAAATTTCCGGGTCACTACTTATTTATTAGAGCCACGATTTTATGGCGATAATATTATTGCAACATTTTGTTTCAATGCGTCATGTGCACATATATAGCTCTGCTACATCGTCTGTGATTGGATGATGATACTCTCACTTGCCTTGGCAAATTACAGACGCACGTAGTCTGATTGGTGCAGTCAAATGAGAGACGTGTCTTAACAAAGACACGCTGCCAATAATCTTGAAGAAGAGCTACCAATGTGCACGTTACACACTGTGGGGCAAAAATCTTTTCACGACTTAATCGTGGCCCTACTTATTAGTCAACAAGATACACGCAACATAAAATGCCATACACGGAGTCGGGTCAAATAAATCAAGGGCAGCCAAGTAAGAGAAATAAGAAAGAAAACCTCAGATACCGCCAAAGCAGACAACACACAATTGAGACCTGCTTTGGCAAAAGGACAAACACATAAAATATAAGAGAAACAAAAATACGACACAACGATAAGACGAAATTGTGTAATAAAGCTCTATTAACCAGCTCAAAAAGTTATCTGAGTCTATTTTCTCCTGAAAATAACTTAAAATTTTCACATGAAGACTCGTCAACGAAGTTGTATTGGCAATACAGAGAGTTGGTTCAGCACCAACCCTTCGACACGAATTCTGGAAAGTCGTGCGTGTACAGCATGTTGAGAATTTTACCAAAGTTTGACGTTAAGCGATTTTCCCACGCAGCTCTTGCGGCAGGAAGTAAAAGCTGCGAAGAAAGTTTCTCCCTACAATGTGCACTTAGCTCTCGTTGTCAACAGCTGGAGGGGAAAGATGTGCGGGTTGCATATCGGCAGGCGTCTTCACCGCGCGAGTCGTAGCATCCACTTGTTGGCACGCAGATTATCAACATACCGCTGCATAACATTTTCTATCATACAAGCGGTAACTACACGGGAGTAATTGGTTCAAGCCCAGGCTTGGTGTTTTGTATGTTTTAGTTTTGAAAAGTAAGGCGCTCAATAGATAAATAGTAATATAATATATAATTTTAATGGTATTTTTTTAGATTGGGGTTACCACCAAAGTGGCTCAAAGTCAAATATGTGTTCAATCTAAATCACATTCTTCAAGTTATATACTTCGAAAAAGTTACTTACTTCCGGATAACACAATAGTATCAACGTATGGTATGTATAAGAAAACTTTATATGCCCGGTAACATCCCGTTAAAAAAATGTTTTATATGTTAATTGTTATTCAGTGACTTAAATGTAGGAATATATGCGTAAGTAATAGTTTAGTTTCATACATAAATTATTATGTGGAATAAAAATATTCGTAAGTAGCTTGAAATGTTGTATATTTATAACACAGAACAAACTTAATGTAGTCGCTTCAGCAATTAACAAATGTTAGTTAGTAGAGTATTCTGGAACAATGAAACGAAACAAAACTGAAGAAAATATTTATCATATTATAAATAGTTAGATGGAAATACTTTGTAATTCTGGTAGTACTGATAAATAAGCAGTACGTGTTAGTTAGTGACTGATTTGTGCATTAATACTCGCAGATTGAGGAAAACTATTTTTTTATTACCAGTGTAAGTTGAAAACAAAAGAAATACAAAACATTGAAACTATCAGTATTGCCAAATTTAGCACAAATCTCCGATAACGTTTATCTGCAAGGTTGTATTTGGAATAATAGTTACAAAATGATGTGGACGTGAAAAGGTGTAAAATCAGTACTTCCTGTGAAGACGAAAGTGCTGTCTCTGATAGACGACCACAGCAAACATTGACAGTAATTTCAAGAATAAACACAGCCTGTTACGTGTGTAATATTCCTCTTGAGTGTCTGCAAATACAAATTACTACTGGTAAGGTGTATGCGAACATGACTTGTAAATTCAAAAGTAAGCACCGCAACATATGTCCAAGTAAAAAATAAATAAAATACTGCTCGTCTCTTTACTTGTGTGTCCATGTAGCCTCGTTTCTTCAATGTTTGCTTTTAAGCGGCAAATCCTTTTTCTAGCATTCGTAACTTTTTTATAACGCGGAATTTCTTAAGTAATTTTGTTATAAAAGGTAAGGTGTTCCCTCAGAAAACAGACGCCGAATTCTTCATAAAGCGTTGTCGAGATACACTTACTACTACAGACATAAAAAATGCACGTTATTTGTTGCCACCAGGCTAGACTCAAAATGGTTATATACCCATCCAACTTCCCCCATAGACAAACAATGCCGTGGTCCGCCAGGTAAAATGCATCTGTCCAATAATTAACGGTTGCATGTTTGAGTGACGAACCTGCTGTATAGCGGTCACACACTGACGTCACATAGAGGCTACGGCCAGTGTCATCTCATACTGTAACCGCGTATAAAGGCTGTTAAAAAAATTCAGTGCCCTAAGTAATAGGGAAGACGAAGGAGACATATACAAATATATTTCGCCTGATAACCATGCTTGGGAAACAAATAGTTTAGGAGTGATGAGGATTCAGGGGATTAGGTGTGACAGAAGATACCAATATTAACTGCTCACAGTACTTTATTTTCTTTTTATCATGTTGTAATAAATGTTCAAAATGAGCAGCATTAACATCAGTGCAGAGCCGGCATCGACGTAGCAAGGGTCCCGTGTTCGCTGCAAAATGCGTGTTGTGTGCTGCATGTGCGTGGTCGCCACAAGAATGCGTGCAACTGATTCCTCCACCGAGTTGACAGGACTAGAATACACTTCAGTTTTCATGTAGACCCTGCTCATTTTGAACACTTATTGTAACATTAATCAGAAAAAAAGGACTGTAAACAATTACCATTGGTGTCTTCTCAATCACACTCGATACCCCTGAATACTTATTACTCCTAAACTATTTCTTTCCGACACATGGTTATCTGGAGAAATATATTTGTATATGCCTCCTTCATCCTCCCTATTACTGAACTTTTGAACAACCTTGTAAATAGGACTGCTAAGTCTAGTCTGTTACAAACAATAACGCGAATTTTGAAAGTCCCTACTTATTTCTTATTTTTATCTATATTGTCAATGAGAACAACCAATGAAGTGAACTGAACAGAGAAGTACGACTTTTTCATTTGTTTATCTCGTTTATTCTTAAATATCGTGCGTTATATTATACTATAGAAAGTATAAATTTTGATTTTTGATCCCGTACTAGAGTAGTGGCAGTTCGTGTGATTAAGTCGAACAAATATCTTAAAGGGATTTAAATCCTTTTTTTAAATTAAAAAACATGTGTTAATATTAGTTAATTAACTCTTACGCTTCATTCAGGACATTACTGATAAAAATTTTTAATGTAAGCGTTCAGGAAGAAGACTTAAGTTAGCCGCCTTGAGGCTATTGAGGCATGTCGGCAATGTGGCCTGCTGAAGAGAGAAACAATGCTTCAAATAAACTACAGCCAATACAGATACAAAACCTTCAGTGTTATTGTAAGGTTAATTCTGCTACAAGTTAGAAAGAGCAATGTTAAGTTTGGCACAGGAAAAATTCCTGCAGTCTGGGCGCGGTAACGGTAAGAGTTGTAAACAGACCAATCAAAGAGTATTCCTAAATTTTAAGTTACACCAAGTTGATCGTTTGAAAACCAAAATTTGTTTGTGATTAATTTTAAAATTAAATTCAATTATTCCTCTCTTTACCACGCTTAGTTAAAATTAATTTTACTATGCCTTCGTATTTTATTAGGTTCTTTAGCGATTGCAGCGCAACTGGCGGTAGAATTTTTCCTTGTGCCAAAGTATAACATAAAAAAATACATTTTCTTTCCAACATGTAGTATAATTGACCTTATAGGCAGTTCGTGACAAAGTGAGCACTAAAAAAAGCCCTGCTAAGATACTATTTTCAGTCAATTCGAATCTTTCCGTGTGTAACGGCTAGCGATGGGAAATGTCAAACCTATCTGGACACGTCACTTGATGTTTACACGTGTAAGATAAATTATGCAGCCGGTAGGAACCTATATAGGTTGATAAAAACTTATTAATTATGTCAAATACAAGTATGCACATTGCGGTTGATTTTGTTCCAGTATTAATATATTTTAAGTCGGGAAATACACAGGAGTATACTGGGTAACATCGTTGCCAACCATACAAGAAGTAAAGTAACTATGGTTAATCTGGAATTATATGCAGTAACGGCTAGTGATATTTTTCAAAGGTTAAATTTTTAGTGCTCATTTTATCCCGACCGACCTATAGTTATACACAGCAAGTATTGGAGCCTATAGCAAACAATCATATTTCCGCACTATCTCCCAGTGTCTCTAACTGTAGCGATTGAGGGCGCCCTGTATAGAGGCACGGTGAATATCGATCGACTAATACTTGACTCACAGTTCTGTTTGTGGAACAGTCGAGCTGTGTTTCCAGCCACGGCAAGGTTACTGCAGACATACTTCTCCCCAGCACGAAGGTCTCCAGCCAATGTTCCACCTCGCCGAATATAGAAGCGTGTCGTCAATTAAAATGCTTCACCTTCCATTCAGCAAGGACATTCATTTCAACACGCCATTCCCGTTTTACGTTATTTGCCCAAGTAAGAATACATGACATAATTACTTTATAAAAATTCAACCAATAACAATTTCACTCATTTCGCCTTTGTAACTGTACAATTTTAAAATAAAAAACTCATTTAAGTTTTGTGTTGTTTGATAAAGTATAAACAACATACTTACTTCAACTAATAATAACTTTCTTCGGTAATCGGTGTTGTATAGTAACACTTTAAAATAACAAATAAACTGAAACAAGAACATTGCGATATACACAGAGCCGTTATTGTTTTAAATTAAGTAGGGCTATTGAACTCGTAACGAAACTACAGGTAATTGTGAAATTATTTTGATAAAACCTGAAAACGGAATTTAAATTAAGCATTAAAACCTTTAACTCCTGGCAAATTACGGTAGAATATAGATTGGTCGTTCCGTGTCCAAGTCCTACAAATTTAAACTTTTTTTTTTCTGTTCTTTTAAATTTTTACACGCTTTTCTGACATCAACTCAATGGAAATGTAATACGAACTTGAAATCAACTGAAAAATATTGTTTTTTCCTTCTTAAATGATACTATACACATTTTATTAACTATAGTAGACCTTCCACACGAATTTAAAAAAATGTATTTCACATTGTTGTACACTGGCTCGAATTATTCTTGAAGTCATAGTAACTACGTTGCATAAACAATATCTTTCGAATCTACGTCATTCCGCTTACGTTTGCATTTGTGTAAACTCTGTAAATGTCGTATGTTCCATACGTAACTTTCCGCGTTTGAAGCGCAGAAACCGTTGTTCGATAAGGACTAGACTGCCACGATTGACGAGAACCGCCTCGCCTATCTTAGTCGTCTGTGGCCTCGCCCCTACACGCGGAACGCTAAAATATCGTGCATTGTTTTCCAAGTGTTTTTTTTGCTACGGTACTTTAGGTTGGACCGTTCAATTTCATCTGCAGATATTATGTAGTAAAGAATAACACGTGCTTAGAGTTTTGTGTCTTACGAATCATGGTAGAATGTTTGAAGTTACTGCGGTCTAATAAACCGTTTTCAGCATTGGCCTAACCAGTGGCACTTGCCTTCTCCCCTGGAAAATGGATATTTTTCTTCATAGTTTTGTTTGAGTCACTCTTTACTGTTGAGGTATTTAAATTTGATTAGAGTAAGTCTGTTTATTAATATGAAACAACCATTCCCATCACAATTATTTTTAAAAAATTATGAGGTACTCTATGCTTGTGTTTAGTACATGAAATGTATTTTAAAATTTTATATGCATGTATTGGTATGTGCAGTTGTATTAACTAAAACTTTTAGATAGTGGTTCTTATAAAAATAAAGGAAGTTATGGTTCTATTGTAAATATATATTTAATATTTGTTGCATATGTGTATCATTTTTTTACCATGCGCCCCCTTGGAATAAATCCTGGTGACGCACACGGTATTCAGCCATTTTGAGGGATCACGCAATCGCGTTTCTAATAAGCGTGCTAAATTTTCTCAAAAAAAAAAATAGAAGCATATTTTCAAGTGTGTGAGACTCATCTTTCGTCGCCTAGTAAACTACAACCTATATGTTCAGACAGGGCGAGAGTCGTGGGCATTCGCCGCGCTATCGGCGTGGCTGGGACCATCGTGGCCAGCCACGTCTGCCTGCGTGTTGACACAACCGGCTGACTGATAGCAGTGGATTGGTAAACATGCAGCTGTACGTGTGCGAGCGACAAGACTTACTCCATCCAATACCTTCCTTCATCTCGCCCGTGCGGGCCGTGGAGCTCTCGTGCCTCTAGGTCGCGATAACTCGCTCGCTCCTCGGAAATGCTCAGGGGGCATCGATCCGGGTTACATTCCCGGTTGGGTCATACCCCGGATTATCGCATGTGGGAATCCTGCCGGACGACGCCGTTGGTCGACAGGTCTTCTCGGGGATCTTCCGTTTCCTCCGCCCTTTCATTCCGCCACTGCTCCATACTCGCTTCGTATCACCCCTCACCAGCGCTAAATACCTCGAAGTTGAGCGCTGACCAAAGTTCTCTCACTCACTTAGGGGGCATACTTGGCGATTGAGACAGATATCTATATATTCTCCTTCCCCTCCTTTCCGCGGCACATGAGACAATTACGGTGGACGGTGGTCGTCTGGTTGAACACATGTTTTGCGCGTTCGAGACCTACAAGTATGGAAGTGGTACGCACGCACATCACGCCTCCCCCTCGCTTCTAGACACACGCCTGTATGGGACTTTCAGAACTGACCCTATCATTTTATGACGTATTATTAGAGACCTGAAAAATTCGCGTTTTCTTTTGGCCCCAAGCTAGAATTCCAGCAACTGTAAGTTCGTGCCACTTTCGCAATTGGCCCGTGACTTATTCCACACTTCCTGAAAGTGTCTTAGCAATAGTACAGAAGCAACTATATGCAGGCCCATATCAGTGTGTCATCGAGCAGCCAGTGAGCAGATAATGTCTGCTTGAATACACACATGTTCTTGAAGGCTAGCCTACAGGTCTGTGAACCCGCGAATTTTTCCGGTCTCTGCGTATTATTAAATGCTAAGTTTTATAGTACACGCCTATACCTTTAAAAACATTCTGCGGCAAGATTTCTATACATAAATAAACGCAAAACCACCCATTTTCGCCATTTTTAGCCCCTAGGAAATATACTTTAATGATTAGTGGTGCACTTGAAATGGGTATACACACGTGTAAAATTCTTTAAATACTATTCCTAAGCAGGCGTTACTCATGTATGACGAGCAGTTTTCGGGTAATTTGGTAACGACCGAAGCACTGCACACCGCTCGACGTCGTGGGAAGGCGGCCTCCTTAAGTCCCTGCTACATTGAGCTTATGCTGCCAGCCGATATCTCGTTGGTGCTGATTGCAGTGCTGGTCGTTTGCCCTATGCTTGCCACATTGAATGCAGTTGCCTTGCTGACGAGTATAGTTCCACATCAAGAATATAGGTGGCAGTTTGAAGGCTTTGCATCATTCACTTTTTGTTTCGTGTTCAACTGATTTTATGGTTCAGTTTAATTAATGTAATAATCAGTTAACAATGCAAAACTTTCTCCAAAACGCATTCTTGAAATACAAAACGTATATTTCCCGTCAACCTATTCCGATTATAATATTAAAAGGAAATACACGTGAGTTAGACCGCTTTTCCGGCAACACAAATCCGGGTAGCACTTCATTGGCTTGTTTTTCGTGACGTATTTACTGATAGCCAATCACGTACGCCTGGCAGACAGACTGCGCATCAGTTGCCGATTCGAGTTAAAAGTTGGTGAACCGTACTGCACAGCACTGCTCTGCATATCGGCACTGACGTCACGAGTCACGTGGACCAGTGATATTCCAGAAACGCGTCTGCACTGCTCTGCAAACCATCAGCCTAATGTAGCAGGGCCTTAGTTTAGTCTAGTTCCGGCTGGCTTTGGTTATTTAAAAATGACAAAAATTACTGTGCGCTGAATCTCAGAACGGGTTTGTTAGGTTAGGAAACTACAATATATTTGTATATACGTGATGCTACCATTACGTTCAATCGCCGAAGATAATCGAATGCTTCCGAGTATTTCCGAGGAGCGGGATAATTAAGGCGACCCAGACATTAGTTTGTAGCTGTGCCGGTGACTGTTGTGGCGTTTACGTGGCTACAGCGTGCCCACACTGTCGAGCGATGTGCAGAGCTTCGACCAACACAAGTTTACTCGAAAACTACTTAACCTGGATGAGAGATGTGTGCTTAGGAATAGCCTTCAGAAAACGTTACACGCGTATATAACATTTTCTTAGTCTTTCCCTATTATCTGAAGTATATTTTATTGCGGCCGAAAATGACAAAACTGTGTGTTTTAGAGGTCATTTTTAGGCATGATGATCATTGTTCTGAATGTTACAAAAGGCATAAGCAGTTACAACACACATTTATCTCAAATATTACGTTATAAAATGATAGAGCCAGCACATAATGTGTCATAAAAGGGGAGTAATTGGCGTAAATACTGCACGCGAGTTCATCGACTTGCACCTAAGGCGCTAGTGTGAGGCGTGATACGCTTACTGTGTCACACTATTTGGTCTTGAACGCACACAATACTTCAACGCAGGCGGCCCCCTTAACTAAAGAGGTTAACTAGGGTAGGACAAAATGTCAGCTTGACGCGTTCAAACATTAACCCTTCTAGAGCAATTAAGTGACAAACAAGTCACGGAACTCTGAATTATTTACAGGCGTTTTTATATAACCTGGTGATCGATCAAATCTGATCACGCGACTGACGAAACCTACCTTACTCCTGCTACACTATACTATAGATGTATTAACTTTTAGTTGGTTGCTTCTTCCGCAGCTCGAATTATTTTGCAGCCTATACTTTGCAGATCATACCTATAGCATTACTGCAGATTATGATTAGAGGTGATGGTTAGGTGCCGGAAAATTTCGCTGATTCAATTACCTTTATGTTAGAATCCGTTCTCCTATGTACGTTCAAGCCCCGTCTATTCGTCCGTTGTCCGCTGTTCCACTGAATAGTAGCTGGTGAACAAATGGTCGGGTCTTGAATATGCACAGGACATTGTATTCTAACATGAAGGTCATTGAATCCGCGAAATTTTCCTGCCCCTTGCGACGGTACATCGCGAAAATGTTTTGTGTCAACATACCCTTGAAAACGCTATAGCTTCTTGCAACATGTATGATTGCGAGATATGCGCCTGACACAACGTAGCTGTCTGCAGACCAATGTCAGGCATCAAATTTTATAATAGCGGGATTCTTATTGGTTTATTCAAATAAGATAACAGCTCTACGTACAAGCGAAAGCCAGTAATCTTTTGATATCCTGAACATACGCTGAACCTCAGCAAACAGTCACGTTTTACAACGATAAACCATCATCTCTAATTATGCTTCATCGGGAAAAAGTTAATTGTTTGCTGTGCTTCGATGTAATATATGTAGAGACACTGGTAAATCGCGGTAAAAGTTGATTGTTGCTAGACTCCAACATTCTATGTATAACACTTAAGGTTTGGCACATATATTGGCTATCGTTTATACGAAGCACAGTGTCCCTCTTCAACAGACCCAATTATAACTGTACAGTTTTAACACAGACCGTGTGTGATTTGGCATAAAACTGTTCACACGTGTAGCGAGTGAGATACTACAGTTTATTGGAGACTATGTTAAATATTTTCGCGATTTTCCACTGTCTCTAAATATATGTATTGACTTTTATTTCCTTACTGGTGAGTCTCTATTTGACTGGTCCAATGGTACTTTTGGACGCTAATACTGAGCCTCTGCAATTCGTCTGTAAACAGCTCAACCGTGCCACGTCACCATCGTCCAATAACACAAGACTCAAGATGCTACATTAGTTTGGATAATTAGAGACATGAACTTTTCGCGAAAAGAATTTTGCCCCACTTTGTTCCAGTACCTTATGTGCATGTCTGCAGTTCTGCTTCATAGATATTGGCAGCGTGCCTTTGAACTGTGACGTTTCTCATTTGACTGTACCAATCACAATAAGGTTACTGTAACACCACACGTCTGTGATTTGCGTGTATAACCCCACGACACACGAATGTCAAAACATCCAATCTCTGACCGTGAAGCAAGTCTGCAGACGTGCACA
>PNEQ01099743.1:23226-57300 GCA_003012365.1 Medauroidea extradentata | reverse complement strand
TGGATAATACACTGGCAGAAAACATCCTCCTGATGTCCCAGCATCTCTGCGTATTACTGCATGCAATTTAACATATTCTAAGGTGTGGGACAAACTAATCCCTTATTCTGAACACAAGCCACTGTGAGCGAATGCCGCTGAATTGCTCACAACTCACAATCACTAGGGACTAATATTTTTTGTGAAAACATTTCTGCATTAGTTGGTTTCAGTGCCGTATGGGCACATCTGCAGCGCTGCTTCATGAAGAGTGATTTGTTGGTTTTAAATATGACGTGTCTTAATGTTATACCCAATACAACTTACATGTGGTATCTTGGTAACCTTAGTCTTGATTGGTACAAATGAGTAAAGTATTTTCCCAATAGACAGCTGCTAATAACAACGAAGCAGAACTGCAGGTGTGTACGTAGGGGATTGAAACAATTTGATGTAGAAACCTTCTTGTGAAAATCAGGAGTCCCTAACAATAACCAAATAAGAGGAACCACGATAAAGTAGACAAAATAAATAGAGAAAATAAGAATTAGATCTTCTCAACAAGCACTTCTGCTAAAAGAAAACGCGAAATTTTTTAGGGCCTTAGATGTAGTGCAGGTGATACATAGAGAGGATTATTTATCGCGGGAAAACTTCACTGTTTGCTGGGTTTCAACGCACGCTCAGTTTAACAGAAGATGACTGGCTTTCGCTTTTGTATGTAGCTGTTTCCTTATTTGGCTGATCCAATAAGAATCCCGCTGTTATAATATTTGATGCCTATTATTGGTTTGCTGACAGCTATGTTGTGTCAAAAGTACATCATCTAATCATATGTGTGGTAATTAACTACAGCGTTTTCAAGGATGTGCTGGCACAAAACATTTTCGCGATATATCATCCTCTCTAGTGATATAGATACACAGGAAGGTGTTGTGATTAGACGAGAGCGGTTTTAATACACATCTGACCTCTGCAAGCCAGTTATAAATAGGGAAACAAGTCGTGCAGATATCACGTGATGCACATTTGTTCTGTTAGAAGCCAATGAATATTAGGCTTCAGTCGGTACACGTATAGAACTGAGAAGTCTAGGCTGTTGAAAGATTAATACGTGAAATACTCGTGCCTCTACTTATAGGTGTTCCGCTGTAAAGTTGACATTTTTTACGTCCATATTGTCTAAAATAACAATTAAACAATATTATTTATTGTGATCTCTGCCGTTATCTTTCGAGTACTGTACACTCTGCCCACTTTCATTGTTACTTAGGGTACATTGTTTATATTTAAAAAACAGTTTATACTATAAATTATCTAAAAATAAAAAAGTAACTAGGGATTCAAAAGTGCTCACTTTATCGCGAACATCTTATACAAATTTTACTACGAAAAATGTAATATAATTTATAATTTACTAGCTGGCCCTGCGAATTCTTTTCCGCCTTAGAGGCAATAAGCAAGCAGATTTTGGATTAAGTATTTTAATGATTTTTTATTTTTCATGTATTTTGGTGGATAGGTTGCACTCTTCATTTGTTTTATTATCAGGCGCAAGAACAAACAACGCAGATGGTCTTCCTACCCGTGAACATGCTTTGTCGGGAAAGATTCGATCGTCTTGGTCACGGCATTGTTTTATTATCAAGCACAAGAACAAATAACACAAATGATCTTCCTACCCGTGAACATGCTTTAACGGGAAATACGAGATTACAAATTACTGATTAGTATTGATTATTTATTTCTGACAAAATTTTCAAACATACTCAACCATAGACAATAGTATGTTTAGCTGTCATTTTGTTATTCCATGTCATATGCGTTTTTGTTATACCACGTTTCATAGTGACTTGTATTCTCTTTGACGTCACACGGGAACGCGGTCGAACGGGATAAAAAGGATTATATGTCCTTCTCCTGGTTCTAAGCTACCTCCCCACCAATTTTCAGTCAAATCAGTTCAGCCGTTCTTGAGTTAAAAATAGTGTAACTAACACGACTTTCTTTTATATATATAAAATAGATTTATGTACGTACATCACAGTAAATGTCACTTATTACTCAAATTTGCTACCGGTGTAAGCATACATACCATTCTTAATAAAACTTAGCTATTACTTCGTCCTAGCTTACTACGAAAAGGGTAGCGTTAATTTAATATTTTTTTGCCGACGAGTATTGTGTGTTGGATAGTTAAATATTTTAAAAAGATGAAGAAAACATATTTTTTATAAATTTTACTATAATACTAATGGGCATAGTTATATTTTCACTAATTAGCACAAGTTTGCATTTTCCTAAATGGTAAACGTGGTTTTTGTACGCTAACTTCCCCGATGATCATAAATGAGTGTGAATCTCATCTTGTGAGGAGGAAAATTACTACACGGAGCTGTGCTGAAACTGCATTCATTAACACAGTGGGTGCTGTGCTATTCATGAGTATTTATTAAAACAGGTATTGACTATTAGCGACGTGAGTCATAATGACATGGAACTGTTCCCTCATTTGGTTTCTTTTGACTAATTAGGCTTCTACTGCTTTCATTTTATGATGAGAGTTTCAATAGCTCCTGCCGCCTGTGAAAATAATAATTGTCAAGAACTAGTTAACAGAACTTCATGAAACATGTAGTTGTAAAAATCACGAGACCGTCTGTAAATGACAATAAAAAATGCCAAATTAAGATTCCTTATTTATATGATATTGTAATTAGAAACAGCCCAGAGTTGCCGAGAAAATAGCAGTTACAGTCATTTTGCTGTTGTTCATTAAATCGTCCTCTTTTTAGGCCAAGTCATCTTGATTTACGTATTCACAGAAATGTTCTGATTATTACACTTTGCACGTATCTTCAGTAAAAATTCTGTTCAGGGTCATCAGAGTTTCAAGCGAGCCCACTTCACGTAACAATAGTTGTAACTATGCTGAGCGAACTAAGAGAATGCATGACGTGAATGTTGATAAAGTGTTATTTTTTTTACCAAACACTTATAGCAGGCGACACAGACAATACGAAGACTGGTGCACCAAAACAAGATACGCTTTCTGCTAAATATGTGTAGGAACGGATGTCTTGCCAATTAATTTAATAATATCAGTCAGAAACTTAAAAGAAAAAAAATTAATTAATTCGCACGCACAAGGCAGGGCTGGACAATACGAAGGTGTAAATTTGTGTGTGCTTTTCAAGTCACCAATATTCAAACAACTAAAACAGTGACAACACCAAGTTATCTTATACACTGAGCGTTCACTTATTCTTGTCTGTGAAGTGAAGAGCTTTCTGACATCGCTTAACAACTAGGTACGACATGAAATACATATGGAGCAGCGCCATAATGTAAGGGCGGGGAAACGGGAGATCCCCGAGAAAACTCGCCGAGCAATTACATCGTCCGAAACGATTCCCACAAGCGAAAATAATCCAAGTCCTCTGAGGTTTAAGTAGGCGTGTTTCCTACATAAGACCATTGTTTTTCTAAATGCCACAGTCTGCAGGAGTACCTCAGTCTGTTCTTTGAAACATTTGTATGATTCTCCTCTAGTTTATCTTTTGACTTTCGAGATAAAATTGCATGTTAAAACAATAACTCCGTTCCTTTTCCACAATGTAAAGAAAAAGTTATGTTCGTCTGGATTTATATTTCTCATGATGAGTTCTAAATTGATGCAGAAATTCCGTTTGTTTAAGAATTGTGAATATTGTAATGAAAATGTTGCATTTAGGGTAAAATATGTAGACTTTTTAAAAATATGATCTTGTATATAACTTGTTTCTTTCTTATCATAAGTATATATAGTTAGTGGAAAATCGCAAAATTCTTTCATGTCAGTAAATGATATGGCTATGTGGTTGTTTAAAGGCGAATCACAAACATTCAGTAGCGGCGCACCAGAGTTATCATTTGCACAGTCAGATGGAGACACGCCATGAATGAAAGAAAAACGTCAGATATGGGCATGTCATATTGGAGCATATCAAACAAGTCAGCGTTTCCCGAGATATATCACTGTCCCTAATCATAACATAAAACATTCAAATACATCCGAAATCTTTGAAACGAAATTTTACCACTAGAATATTCCCAATTGACGCCATCCACTCCCGAAGCAGAGTTATCACAGCGAACACGAATCTTCCAAACTACATAGAAGATCTTAGATACGTTTGACTCTGAATCCACGCTGTATGCAGTAGCGGCAATAAATTTGCATCACGTACAACATAGCTACAGTCACTAATTTTTTCTATGCCTTGCGTGAACATCTACAGTTCTGCTTCATGATCAGCGATTAGATGTTTTTACTCTAAGCGTCTTGGAGGTCTGCCAGCAAATCACAGACGTTTGCCAGTAAATCACAGACGTGTGGTGCCACGGTAACGTTATTCTGATTGGCAGAGTAAAACAAAATGAGCGACGGCTTTACATAAAGACAGGCTGCCGATAACCATGAAGCAAAGTTGCTGATATGCACGTAAGTTACTGAAACAAGTTCGTGCGCAATTATTTTCATAAAAAATAAGTGGATCTTAACAAAGCTGACCAACATAACCAGCTGTGTAATAAAATACAATTGGACTATCGATGGCATACATCAGTTGTAAAGTACCCTGAGAGATCATATTTTTATCAGCATTAACAGCTATGTTTTGAGGCTGGTGAAGGGCGAAATGAGTATGGAACAGTACAGGAATGAAGTAGCTGTGGGCGGAAACGAGAGATCCCTGAGAAAACCCTATAATCAGAAGTATGGTGAGGGGGGGTTACGGCACTTTAAAAACGAGGTCTTAAGGAGTGCTCCTAATTAATAAATTAGCACAATTTCACGATGATATGTTTATTTTAATTTCTCAAAAAATAATGCAACTATTTTTTGAAGCAAAGCCAAAAGTCGTATCTGTGTTACTGGAGTCAAAGTTATGATTCGGGAATAGCAAAACGATTATTAAAATGTTGGGATTTTTGTAAAACATTGTAATTTAACTCCATTTGTTTATAATACATATTCTTATACACTGTATTAACAAATAATGTTCTTATACATGCATCTTATGCATCCTTTGCGAATTCCAAACTGTATTAAAACACTATAGTAACTTATATTTTGTGAGAAAACCAACAAAGAGTGAATTGTGTTTTCGTATTTTCTGTCGCTTTTTCTTTTCTGCACTGACAGCTAATCCCCTCCGGTCAATGTCTACTTTGATTTCCAACCCGAGTGTGCCTTCTCAGGTGAGAACACGCTCAGATAACGCTTATAAGTGTCTTCCGTCGGCCTCTTGCTGAGGTCTCATTTATATAGGGACGAACCTTAAGAACTTATTAGGATGAAGTTATGTGAAGGGACAACATAACATCCATGCCCGAGCCGGGATTCAAACCCAAGACCTCTCACGCCGTAGACCGTCGTCTAACCGATGAGACCGGCTTCGTTTCCACCGACGTGATATCAACGTGTCATAGATGGCTATTCAGGTTTATCTAATCTAGTTCAGGACTGGGTTAGCAAAAAAATAAGTTGGAATACTTTATCCTTAAAATTTGAAATTCTGGAAGAGAAAAAGGGAAGCCAGTATTATCTGTGGTCAACAAATATATAACATTCATTACATTTGTACATTACATGTTTGTTGATTACTGCTAATTACGGTTTTTCTTTATTTGTTCTTTAATTTTATTGTGGGGCCGGCAACATTCGCTCGCTATTACACAAGTCCACAAAATAATTCCAGTTTAAAATCTCCAAGTAGTCAATTTTATAATATGACTGTGCTAAAAAGCCGTTTTAACCATGTTTGAAAACACATAAATAACAGCAATTATCAATGCATGTGATGTTTTGAGAATATTTGACATCCTTTCTTTGCAATGTGTTTCGTTTTTAAATTTACATCAGGTACTTTGGGAACACGTGTGATAGTTTTGAAAATAAAGGCGAATTTCTACACACTGTTGTAACAACTCAAATTTTGTTTCAGTATAAGCCACTGCAAATTAGCTTTGCCTTAAAATTTCCCTATGACTTTGAGGATTATTTATATACGTGAGGTGTGATCATAGACATAATGTACAGTATAGTGAACACGAAGTCAAAAATGTGTGTGTCCAACATGGTCTCGAAAAATTTGGAGTAATTTATTTATGTTTTCTCGGCGTAGAAATTTAATTGTGTTGTTCGAAACTCATTACGTACTGCACCTTACAGAAAACATACTTATTAATATGGTGTCACCAAGATCTCGATTAAAAACCTCACAGTAGGCTAAATACGTAGCCAATAATTACATTAAAACAGCTGTGCTTAGGAAAACCGTAACGTGGTCAAACTTTTTTACATTTGCTATTCTGAAATGTACACACAACTACAACATGATAAAATTGTAGTATACGCTCCATAGTAAGTATGTACACATGCTGTCCAAAATAATTCAACATAGAGGTTGGTAGGTAGGTATGTAGGTTTTACGTCTTGTCGACAGCGAGGTTATTAGAGACAGCGACACACAACTTGGTACAATGACAGGAGCTGGGAGAGGAATCGCCCATGGCCATAGTTAAGGAACCATCTCAGCATTCACCTGGACTGATTTCGGGAAACCATGGAAAACCGATATAAGGATGGCACGAGCAAAGAACTAAACCCGGGTTCTCCCGAATGCGAGTCCATCATTATAGTGGTGATTACTAAAAACTATCATTTTCGCCCTCAATGTAATTTCAGGTCTCGCTTAAATAACGTGACATATGTACACAATTTCATAAGCAGCTGTATTAACTATACTCATTCTACCCTATATTTACAAAACTTTCGGAGCGAAAATAATATTGATAAAATTTGGCCACCAATTAAAGCGTGCCTAATAGCTTATAAAAATGTCATTTTCTGTCTGGAGACAAATAATGCTGGTACTGTTTCAGTTATTTCTTGTGCTTACGAGATGAACTTTCAAGTGTACATAATAGTAAATACAAACCATTTCACAGCATCATTTTATCGAGGTATGTACTTGTATCACTGCGTTAATACTTTTTTTTTAATTTGTGCAGACTGACGTAAGGATACTTTGGCAGTTAGAAAAAATAGAGATAGCACCTCATTCGAAACATTTTAGTAAACATGAAGCCACGAGTACAAACAAATTTAGGTGATTTAACTCATCCATAGGATAGTTTATCAGTGTGAAGCTTTGTCATAGTTTTTGAATCCTCTTTAGTCCAGATGTTTGATACCGTAGTTTATAACTGTCTCTCTCTCTCTCTCTCTCTATTATTTTTTATGAGAAAATGTTGGGGGAGAGTGTTCATTAGTGCAATTTGGTTTTAATAGGTATGACACGGGAAGCGAGGATGATGAAGTTTGGTAATAATCTGACACGCCGAGACAGCTCGTTTAACATGTAAAACGATAATGCGAATACTGGTGGTGGTATATCCAGTCAGACCCGCTTCCTTCTGACCCAGTGCCAGCGATTATTTATCCCCACTGCGTCCAAGCTTTAGTGCAATAACTTTAAATATGCCCTCGCATTTTACAGTTTTCAAAACTACAACGCTACATTTAAAAAACAACTGTTTAATTTGGCACGCACCATATTTCCATACGTAATGTATATACAGAATGTCCAGCAACAATCGCATAATAATACTGGGCTAAATTGGAGACGAAAATATTAGTGGCAAAATTTTGTACTGTGACATTTTAAAAGCACAAATATACAACATGTAGTTAGTCCCCTCTTGCGCTCCTCATATATCTTACTTATCTTCCTACTGCTGTTCTGACCTGCTATTATGGGTCCAGGTTCAAATCCCGAGCCGTCCATACATGATTCTACGTTTACTTGACGTAACATATAAAAAACCTGGTCGTGGAGTGCAAGAGGGGACTATCTCCGTGCAATGTTGCCACATTGTGCACGTAAATTTTCGTCGTACAACATTTTGTCATTAATATTTTCGTCTCCAATTTAGCCCAGTATTAGCTCAGTGCGCTTATTATGTTTTTTTTTTTTTCGATCATCCTGTATAGAGACTGGAAATAATTGAGGGTTCATTAACCTGTAAGCCAACCTCGAAGAATACCTGTCTACTCAATCACGCAGCAGTTGTTCACTGGCTGCTAGCTGTCACAGTATTGCCACATGATAGGTCAGCGTTAAGTAGCTTATTTGTTATTATCTCAGCGTCCTTCAAATCACGTCGAATACGCCACGAGCAAATTGCTTAATTTACACATTCGGAGGCATAGCTTAAGCCCAAAAAACCGCGAATATTTCACATATATATTAATATACATCTATAAATGCGAATAACAGTGTTCGAAATACAAATTCGACTTTCATATATTTATTGGAATTAATGTATCTGGCAATATATGCTGTATAAATATTCATTTTACAATTGTTTTATTTATTTGTTCGATATTTTAAGTGCCCGCGAACAGCATAATGCCTTGGCAAGGGAAAACTGAGGTTGGGCTCGGCTATAACATGTATTAGGAGACAATCCTAGCATTCACCGGAAAGCCGGGATTCGAACTAGGGTTTTTAAATGCGTGTCAATTTTTTTTGCACTGCTCAAACGCACACAGTTTGGCGTGTAGTGACAATAAAAATGAAAATCTCTATGTCTATACCACGGCCGTAGAAGAACAGGTCTGGACACTCGCCTGAAAACTTGACCACCTTGTTGTTTGGCTGCAGTTCACCAAGTTACCGATAATGCTATACATTTTGGCTCTGTAATCCGGGTGGTCGAACTCAAACTCCGCCCACTTCCCTCCAACTAAGATAAACAATTTATCAAATCATACTTTTTATCAATTTATGAAATACTTTCTTCGCTTACAATTTTAAATCATGGCTCCAGAAATCTTTATCGACTTTATAATATTAACAATGGAAAAAAGTGGGCGGAGTTTGAGTCCGACCGCCCGGAAAACAGCGCCAAAAAGTACGACATTCTCGGTAACTTAACGAACTACTACCAAACAACACGGGGGTCAAGCAAAATACATTGGTAGATAGGCGAGTGTCCAGACCTGTTCTTCTACGAACGTGGTGTAGACCGCGGTCTAGATGCAAGTTTATTTCTAAGGCCTATTGAAGTCTGACGAAACATTTACGAGCTTTCTCTACGATATGTGTCTGTGATATACAGGGATTTTTGTGAGGACTTACCGTCACACAAAGGACTTACTTCTTACTTCACTTGGAGCAAAACACGCATGTGTGTCCTTTTCCCAGTGTTTATAAGAGAAATTATAAACATTCAAAACGGACAAATAAAATAACAATTTTTGCATAAGTAAATACAGTGATGTTTTACTATACCGTTATGATTGCATTCGAGCACTGACAGTCGCATAAACCAGACAGGTCAAGCGTCACGTGAATTGTACAACTTATGCAGTCCCGTGTGAAACGTGCCCAGTTGGTAAACTATACGTAGCAGAACATCTTGCTGATTCTCATTTCACCAGGGACCCGCTCGTATATATATTTATGCTCCAAATGATGTAAGGAATATGCTGTATGTGTTGCGGTAACATCTCGTGAATAATCCTGCATGTATTTAGAGTAATTGAAGTGAATGCGGGTATAGAATACGTGCTCTAGAATAATGAAAGTAAAAACAATTAAAAAAATATTGATGAAAATTTAGTAAACATAGGAAAAAGTTTCTAAGCATATAGTGAATGACTAACAATATCAAGAGCGTAAGTACAAAAATCAGTACTTCAAAGTATTTTTCATCATTAATAATTAAAAAGATAAGGAGTCTTTGTTTAGCAGTTATTGTATAAAGAAGTATATTTTCAGGACAACTATTAAAGTAAATTAGTGAAAAATTGCAAGAACTTTTCATGCCACTGTATTTTGCAAAACAGTGTAGTTGCCTGCTCCATGTTTGATCGGAGGATGGTTATGCAGATGTTTAAACACGAATCACAAAGTATAGTAGTGGTGTACCAAAGTTATCATTGGCCCAGTTAGATGGGGACGCGGCAATAATGAAAGAAAAACGTCAGATATGGACATGCTATATTGAAGCCTACAAACAGTCAACTTTCCCGCAATAAACCAGTGTCCGTAAAATTTTGCAATTCCGCTTTCTACTTAAGCAAGTACAAATACAAACATATACAATGTTACAAATATACACTTCTATGTTTTGCAAAACTAACTTGTGTAGTTCAGCAAAGAATTTTGCTGTAAAATGCGTTTCCAAGCATTTTCTTTGTTGCCGTACAAAATAATGAAGTGATAAGCAAATCCCAAAAGACTGCACAAGCTGTTAAACAATAAAGAGAAACTCATCGACATAATTAATTAACGTAGTGCTTGTTCTTAGGCATTACTACGAAAAGAGTCTATTCCAGTTGCAACGAGCTTGCAAATAATTCGACAGAAGGTTTTTCATCAGATTATATTTACAACTATATCTTACAAAATGTCGGGCTAAAAAAACACTGTATCTTGGTGAGTTTGTTACTAAGAATGTGAACCGCCAGTTACATTAAATTTGTAAATACAATATACTTTCATAAATTCTCATGGTTGGTATTTGAAAATAAGTATAACATATATTTTTAATAGAGTTCGTTTATTTGGCCAATAGTACCAATTCTTATGTGCTAAATACAGCGCATATCATATATAGTCTTCACTATTTCAAGTTAAAGTTTTGTGAACATATCCTAGTCCACTAATTACAAATGGTAAGTACGTACCAGTTACGGTTCAATCAATTGTAATAATGACTCAGCTATGGCACAGAAAGCCACTTGGGACGCTGTCAGTTTAAAAAGTTGCAAGGTATTTAAAATAGCATGCTTGGCGGGACTCTGTTTCCGAGGTAGGTCACTTTTAGGAAGACGACAAATGTGTAGACTACACAGAAAAGAACCGATTAAATGAAATAGTCATTTCTTCTATACGTTAGCTTGCTGTCTTGATGCTATAAGTGAATTTTATGACACTTTATTTTATATTATTTTAAGTTCTGTAAATTCGTTAACTTGTAACTAGAGACGGGGGAATATCGTGAGAATCTTTTCCGCCAGCGTTTTAGCCCAATCATTATATAGTCCTGTTCCTCGTATGATTGGACGACGGGTATGTGGCATTGTTTAGCTGCTTGCAGACGAATAGCAGAGGCTCAGTAGTAATACACAAGAATTAGCACTGACCCAGACAAATTAGGACACAGCAGCAACGAAAGTAAAGCGCCAGAAATGTATATATCACAAAAAAAAACTTTTCACGCGAAAATAACTATCCTTACTTACTGGCATTATTAATATTTCTTAATATGAACGCATCACTTACTATGAACTTTTGATCTCGAATCTGTAGCACTATGTTGACAAGAAGCTGGGTTTGTCACGATACCTGGAAATTTAACTCCTTATTTACAGTCCATACGGTAGGATTGAAATACCTGTACGTTTGTACCTATTTTCAATTATGCTGCGAATTATTTCACACCTTCTGGATGGTTATAAGCAGAGGCCCGGAAATTTTACTAATTCATTTGAGAAGACGTTTGATTTCATTTACCTGTACACGTTAAATACTTTTGCGATTGGCCCAATCTGACTGGGCCACTGCTACTGAAACTCTTCCTTGTTTCCGCGAACCAATAGCATATCTGTTAAAAAGCACTCACTGAATCCCGCGTTACCTTGTCAGATGACTAAAGACATAACAAGTATATGAAGATAGAGTGTACACAGGACTCTGGAGTCCAGCTGGAAGGTCGTTGAACCCGTGAAATGTCCGGATCTCTGTAGGGAAAGGAAAATTCCTGCATATTAGAATCCTGTCTTGTTTTCACTCAAGCCCCGACTACAGACTAAACAGTAATACAGGCGTGAAATGACGTGGCGGCACACATGATATGAGCGAACTTCACAGCTTATTGGCTAACCAATACTGTTGATACCGACCTCGTGTATGTTTGTCTCCTGCATGTCACGGCAGGTTTCCTATTGGCCTGGCTGGGTAGCAGGGCAGCCGTCTTAAGCTGATTGGCGGTAGGCGTTTCCGCCATGTTGCTGGTCAACTACGCCATTTTTCTGGCGTGCATGACTGAGTTTGCTGTCCTGCCGGCTGTTTCACTTCCGTATTCGTAAATATTCTGAACCTGACCATTTGTCTATTTGCTGCCACTCACGGCAACAACAGACAGCGAATAGACGGGGCTTGAGTATACATATTGACAGTGTATTCTAACGAGCACTTTACCACATTCTCGAATTTTTCCCTTTCCTAAATATAAGCAAACAATAAAAGTGAGTGATTTTGGTCGGTGCTTAGCATCTACCTCTTTAGCTCTGGCGAGGGGCGACATGAGGCGAGTATGGAGCAGCGCTGTAATGAGGGATTGGGAAAACGGGAGATCCCCGAGGAAATCCGCCGACCAAAGACATCGCCCGACATGATACCCACATGCGAAAATCCGGGGACCGACCCCGTCGGGAATCGAACCCGGATCACCTTGGTGGGAGGCGAATGGCCTGACTATTCGGCCACCGCGGCCCCGTAAATCATGAAATAATTACTGAATCTCACGCTCAGTAAGCAACCAACGAACAGTCAATGTCTAATCAAGTCTGCATACGTATATGGGTTCTAGCCTCCAGGCCAGAAAACCGTAGAATTTTACTGGCCTCTGTTTCACATTAAAGCTTATGGCAGACTTGAACAGTACTGACAACATAGTAGGTTTCTAGTGAGCTTCGTGTGACTTACGATGTATCCGTGACGTCACGTCAATCACCACCAGCATGTGTGGTAGCTGGTTCATGGCAGATGGACACAAGTACCAAAACGTGACTACAGTCTCCAACCAATGAATGCACGTTTTGACGACGTTACAGAAGCACGTGTGCAGAATAATCTAAGAGTTTCGCCGCAAGTATTAAAATCTTTGCTAGCTGTCGTATTTACGAGACTATTTACTGTCTACTCCAAAAACGCAATAACTAGTTAAAGCATACACAGAAGTAGACGGTGTGCAATTTTCTGCAAAATGAAAGTTGATATTGACATCTGAAGCATGAAATTCGAACGTGAACAATAAGTAGGGAAAAGAATATTTCGCGAATTCAATGATCTGCATGTTAGAATGCACTATCCTATCCATATTCAAGCCTCAACCATTTGTCCACTAGCTGCTGCTCATTGAAACAACAGACAATGAACGAACATACGAGGTGTGAGTATGAAGACAGTGGAGTCTAACATGCGGATCAATGAAATCGCGAAAATTTCCTTTCCTTAACAATGAGTTCACTGCAACACTCAAATAAATATGTAATTGCATTCAACTGACACAACTAAAAGTTTGTATAGTGTCAACTGAGTATTTTTGTTACAAAACCAAACTACTCTTCTGATATAATTTTGTCATTCGGAATTGTAGGCTTAGTACTTGGGTGGCACAAATTAACATTAACTGGCTGTACGTAACGGTTTTTTTCTGAATTATTAAAAAAATAATAGGTCGTCGAGTTTACAACCTGATATCTTCACGGTTTGATAGAAATCGTACATATGCATTTAGGGCCTGACTAAGCATTAATGTTTGGCACGTATTTGTGTAAATTTGTGACGTTAAATGAATTACACTTACGCAGTTATATTTTAAATGTTTATTCATTTTTAGTATTTTACTGCGAAATATATTTTATCGGACTTAGTGTGTATAAGAATGGAGCATCGTTAAACACTCTCATAACATGTGATATTATAATTGTCACATACACTGCGAAATAACGCGGGCAATGTGTCTAAAAGTCATGACGTATACAAGCATTAATGTTTGGTTGAAGTAAGAAAAGTACTTTTGTAAATTTTCAAACATATTATTGCATTTGCACTAGCTAAATATGTTAAGGTCAGAAGTTAAGTACATTGCCAACTAAACCGCATTTAGTTTTGGGTCAACACAATCAGACGTATGGTAGTAGATATTTACTAGGCACTGTTTAAACAAATATTGTATAAAAATTTTCAGCGCATAAACGGCTATATATCATACGTATCTGCCACCAGCCACACTCACACCTCATATGCGACACGAGTGCTTGTGAACAGCCACCTGCAGTTCGAAATTGGCTGATACGTCGCCAATCAGAATACACCAGCCAGCTACATTGCCACTAGCTATTTTAATCCTACCAGAGGCTATACAACACCGGCGGCCAGCCCATCAGCCCTTATAATAATATACTCGTAAATTACGATTTTACTGCATTAGTTTTCACGTTGTCGTGACACAACAAAAGCAGGACTTGAGCTAAGTGTTATAATTATAATAAGTTGTTCAGCTTCGTCCCAACTTCAATAAAGCGAAGGTTGACGTATCAGATCTACATAGACATCCATATGGTGACGTAGAGATGAAACACTGGACTCGAATACGGAAGGGCACGGGTTCTATTCACGGCAATGGCGTGTGGTGAAGGTGTTGCAAGGTAAGCTGTGCTTGTTCTCAACTGTACTTGTTTACTATCCCCACCTACTCGGCAGCCTCTCAGACGTAGTTGTACAGCGGGCGTCACACCACGCGTGTAATACCTCGCCACTACCTCGTGATTGGTTACATAGCATTCTGTTTGACCTGACTCCACTGTTCTTACTGGTTCCTTTTGTTTGTAGCGAAACTGTACAGTACCGTAAGACTCGAGACACTGTGGGGTGACTTGGGACATTTGTTTTTTTAATATATTCTGCGTGTGTAAACTGTGAGTAAATATGAATTTATTTTCATGTAGACATCATGATTTTAAATTCACCACAAGTTAATATCCTTACTCAGTGATACCTTATGCGGGGAAAATATTTTTTCGAAATATCCCAAGTGTTCAAAGTCACCCCCGATTACGGCACTGAGCAAACAACAGCATACCTTGCAACTGCTCAACATACGCCACTGATTCCCTGATCAGGCCATCTAGATGTCGGTGTCCCACCATTGTCGTTAACCTCTCCAGATAAACTCAGGGATGAGTATAGGTAAAGTCCGATTATTTCTGCGATTTCTGCCTGTCCTAGACAATGGTTCCTTCTGTTTTGACCTCACTGTCGACGATACATTAGGCCCTACTTACCTACCAACATCCCTGTGGTAGCTCATCTGGAATCAGGGAAAATATAACAGTATGACATGAATGAGACCTCAGCTATGTAAGTCGATGTTAGTGTCACTGAACAACAACGTTAATAAAATAAGATTAAGTTTCTGGAAGAAGAATAACACTAACGCGCCAGAGGTTTTAATAAATTTCCTGGAATCTGAAACAGCTTAAAAAGGAAAATTTCTCGAGTTCGATAACCCTGCAGACCAGAATTCACTGTCTTGTGTACAGTCGAATTCGAATATATTATATTGTCTACTGCTCCAATGAGTGTTAAGTTTCACCTAATAGCATTACTAATGTCAGGAGATTCCGACTTTATTTTCCCTGAAGATTTAAATTGGGACAGATTTCATCAGGCCATTGTTGCTTACAACTTGTCATCCTATCTCAGACGTCAAAGAAGGCGCAAAATTTTCAGGTACCTACCCAGACCTATACCAAGAGACCTGCACATTACGCGTTATTATCTGAAAACAGACTGTACTCCAGGTTACTGTGTGTTTGTCTAATTTCTGCTGTTGAACCGCCACCGTTCGTATGGCGCGCTTGAAGGAACCGCCGCCGTTCGTATGGCGCGCTTGAAGGACTCTCTCAACCAATGATATAATGTCAGATGTAAAATGAATACTAACCTGTAATTCGGGCACACAAAGACACAAAAGCCCGGGGCCAATAACCTCACTGAGTGTGTTCAGATGGTCATCAATAATAACACGTGTCTACTATCACGGTATTCCAGCTTTCTTTTCTTTTAAGTCTTTTGTTATAACAGATTCCTTCAGGACGTTATTGTTTACAACTTGCGATCCAATCTCAGATGTTAAAGGCAAGTGCAGGCGTTTGAAATCACGTTTGTTATAAAATCAAATTCGTGAAGATTTCTGGTCACTAAATAAGTCTACGCATATTTGCACGAAGAGCCAGCGTTTGCGAAACACGAGAGTCTAGCGAAGACATGCAACCACATCTCAGCCGTTCTGCGCATACAGTCTCAGGTAGTTTCAGCGTCGTGCACTAACTTATATTGTGGTTTCCTAATCTGCCAAAAACCGACCTTTCAATCACAACATGGCATTTTTCCATATTTTAAACTTATCTAAGCTAAATTAAAGTAATTTGATTTAATATAAACTAATTTTTACTAACCGAAACTAATTGTCACAGTAAAGGGTGAATGCTCACGCACATGCGCGGGGTACCTTTTGATACGTACTTGAATTTCTCCAGCTAGACTTTTTTTGAGAAATCAGCCACGTGGAATTGGAGATGGCGAGAAATGTACGTGTCCCCTGCTGTGGCCGACGTACGGAGGGCGGTGAGAGGTGAATTGAATATAACTGGCGCGGCGCGTCCGACACGCCACCTTGTCGTGACAGCCGTGATACTATCGACACGAGAGGTCCCGGGTCAAGGTCGCACAGCAGGCCCAACTAGCGGCATCGCCAATGATCAATATCAGTGTGGAGCGTCTACAGCCGAGTATTTCAGGCCCAGTGTGTGTCAGTGGCGGTTCGTAGGTTGTTGCCAGGTAGGGTACAAGATGCGGGGTCGTGCGCTAGTTGACGCTACAGCCACTGACACGCTGGTCTGTAGGTGCCGCTTATTACTGACTGCTCACAACACAATAAGTAGCCAGTAGATATTTCATTGTCATTGATATACGGCGGCGCATTCACAGAAGTGTACAGTTCTCGGCAACTTGTGACCTCCGTGGCAACAGCCCTCGAGCACCCACTGGTGTGTGGTTCTCGGTACGGAAAGGCCGAAAGCATTTCGTTGGGCTAGCTGGGGAATAACGTACGTTTGAAATTCTTCTGAAAGTCACAGAGGATGTCTTTAAGCCTATGTGGTGTACCGGAAACAATAATCCAATAGCAAAGAAAAATTATCAATAAGGTATTTATGGGTTTGTCATTTTTTTTTTTTTTTTGTTTTGCTTTGAAGTATACATTAATGGTAAATGAGTGGCTAGCGCTACAATAGTTCAAAATTAATCTTTAATGTTAAAGTTTGTAGAACTTATTTAGTTTCCCAAGTAATGAAAGTAAATTTCCATAATTATAGAGCATTATTAGACAAGTGAAGAAATATTAATTTTAAGAACTGGCTAAGCAAGACCAAAGAGGAATTCTTGTGTAAGGGGGTTTTACAAAGAGTTAAAATGCGTCCACACAGATCAGTGGTGGCCGGCAAATGATTTGGGTCGTGGTTTCCTTGCACGCTTCGTACTGAATCGAATCAGATTTCAACTTAGTGTTGCGATACAGTAGTGTGCGTTACTTTGGTGAGCGTGTCTGAAATATAATTTACCCTGAAATTAAACCGCTACATTTTCCGGTCCGGACGTACTGCACGATACTAGTGAGAATGGAACTCACATAAAAAATAGTGTGCAAATCGTATATATTATTTGACTGCTGATCTGGCATTGATTTCACCATTATTCCCATTTTGTTTTCACGGTTTCCTGTATTTCCTACGTAGTTGCAACTTCAATAGTACATGCATGCAATCAGTTCACACACAGTTTTACAAAAGGTAATACACCAGTCTAATTAATTAATCAGCAGAGAAAGGAATATTTCATGAGTTCAATGACCTGCATGTTAGAATCCCTGTGTGTACTCAAACGCACAACGATTTACACATTAGCTGCAAGTCACTGGAACATCAGAAAGTGAACGAATATACGAGGTTTGAGTATCCATCGGACTCTGTATTTTAGCATGCTGGACACCTTTCCTTATTAATCAGTAGAGACATGAAAATTTCGCAGGTTCACTGACCAGTAGACTATCTTCCAAGAATGTCAGTTTACAGAAGCAGACTAAAGCAGCACATTTACTGCTCGCTGAGTGAAACCACTAGAGCTGCTGATTTTTGACGAAAAGAATCATGCAACATTTCGTACCAATGCATAACGCTCACATCTGCACCTCTGCTTTGCGGCTATTGGCAGAGTGTGTTTGTGCAGAGACGTGGCTCATTCTACTGTGTTAATGAGAATAAGGTTACTGCGACACCACACGTCTGGGATTTGCGGGTATAAATTAGAGACGTTGAGAATTAAAAACAGACAAACACTGACCATAAAGTACAGCTGAAGACGTGCACGTGACATTTAAACAAAATGTTGCAAAATTATTTTGACCAAAAATCACCAGCTCTAGAAACCACACATGTGGGCCTGCATTTAGTTGATTCTTTGTTATTGGCTCGGTACCTTCCAGAAAGTGTCATGTAAAGACTAGGCCAGTTGCAAAAGTGGCAGTAACGTTATTTAAGCTCTAGCTTGTGCCTAAAAGAAATCGCGAATTTTCCAGGTCCCTATTAATCAGTCAATCTTAATTACGGGATCTGACCAAACCAATGAAGGGTATGCCATGCGTTATGCTGGTGCCAATGGTAGTGCATGAATATGTACGTTCACATAGAGCTTGTTTGGTGGAAGACGTGCTGGACCAGTTGGGTAGCGAGTATCTTCTACGGCCAGCTCGCTCTTCAAACCTAACTACAATTGAGCACGTTTGGGATGCACTACCATCGATCATCTCTACGAGTCCATGCCACGTAGGTGTGCAGCAGCATTGGCCGGAAGTATCTGTATTGCTCGTGTGTATTTTTTACTGAGAGCTTAGTCGGTTTGACGCATGTCTACGCTGCGAGAGGTATTGGGTTTGAATCATGGTTCGAACATGGCTGCTGTGCTGTCCCTTCATATCACTACACCGTCGTCTGCTCTTAATACGTAAGACCCTCTTACCTTGTGTACTGAGCAACGGATGCTATATCATGTCTCTTGCCAATAAGAAGCATATCCTGTAACTGACAGTAATCTCATATAATTATATAACTAATAGATAGAGACAATGATTTTTGGTGAAAAGAATTACATAAACATTTTTTTTCAGTGCCTCGCGTGCACAACTGCAGTTTTGCTTCATGGTCAGTGATTGGTTGTTCTTAACTCTCAACATATTTGGGATCTACCCGCAAATCGTAGATAGGTGGTGTCGCAGTGATGTTATTCTCATTGGCACAGTCAAATGAGTGACGCCTCTACACGAATGCACACTGCTAACAACTACGTACGAGAGCTGCAGATGTGAACGTTAGGCATTGAAACAAAATATTGCATAATTCTTTTCACCTAAAAGCACTGTCTCTACTAACAGGGATCCCGAAATGTTGCGAGTTCACCGACTTGCAGACTAGACTCCATAATCCTGTGAGCACTCATATTCAGTTACGTGTTCATTGCCTGCTGCTCCAGTGAGTGGCCCGTTATATACGAGGCAAGGTAGCGTTGTAGTCAGAGAGTCTTTTCATTCAGGTTTGCCATCCAGTGTCCTCAAAGATGAGTATAATAAACACTGGCCCAATCACGTAAGTCACTAACATAGACAAGAGATCTAAATACAGCGAAGCCTTGAACGAATTCACGAAATTTCCGTATCCCTAACTATGTACAATACTCTAATTAAGACCAATCCACTGATTATTTCGACCGGCGTGTATTAGTTCTTTTTAATTACTAGCATGGTACTGACAGGCTGTCAAAAGTGCACTGGTTGATGGAATACACTATACACGACGATGGCACGTGGCCGCAGCTGTGGCGGTGATAATGCGCAACTACAGTTCGGACAGATAATGTTCAGCGAAGGGGCGGAGCTGAAAGCCACTAGGATGGAGCACTCTGAAGCAGCCGTGGCTCACGAAGTGAAGCTATACACAGCATTACTTACAAACTCTGTATTCAGAAGAAAGTTCATGTTGAATCATTTATATTCTGGGCCACGATAAATGTTTGGCACCAAGGTAAGTAATACGCGGGATGTCCAGCATCAGCTGCATAACAGGCACACCACGTGAAACCTGGACTGAATTGAAGACGGAACTGTTCGTGGCACAAAGATGTACGACGGCAGTTTGCGTGCATAATGTGGCCAACACTGCACGGAGATAGTCCCCTCTTGCGCTACACGTCCAAGCCTTTATTATATATATTACGTCATATAAACTTAGAACCACGTTTGAACTGCTCGGGATGTTGAGGCCGTGCTACTCTGTTTGTACTGATTTTATGATAATTATTTTAAACCTTAACAAGAGAAGATATCGCAAATTTGTTTGGAAAATTTGTTTGAAATTGGTTTTGTCATAACAGATAATTTGTTTAAAGAAATGAAATAATACGGTTTCGACTAAAAGTCAATTAAAAATTATTTAGTTGATTCCATAATTAGCTAAATCTTTAATATTTACTGTCTTAAAAAATAGCCGATATGGAGAAAACAAGTTTAAACAAAACTGCCAAACAGATTTTTCGTATCTGCTCTAGTTTAGGCTTAAAAAATATTTACCGTGAAAACAGCATAAACAGGGCAGCATGGCCTTAACCTGTACCAATAATATGCAGCTCAGAATAGTAGTATAGTAGGACATGTGTGGAGCGCAAGAGGGGACTAACTACGGGCCTATGATGACACATTGGACATGTAAAATGTCATCGTACAAAAATTTGCCACTAACATTTACGTCTCCAATTTAACCCAGGTTCCACGTGGTGTGTTGTTATTATTATGAGTTTGTTTCAGTACACACTGTATATACACGTGTCATATGTTATGCACGTGTGTGTGAGTTTTGCACGTTGAGGGCACCTCCTACCCCACGTTTCAAATGCGTTACAGTGTGTACGTATAGGCCTAAAGTTATTTTCTACGGCAATATTTCATGTGTGCCCATTGTGCCATCGCATGAAAAGAAAACAAACTTCAGACAAGGTCGGAACTTCATTGTTAAGACACCGTGCTCGTGAAAAACACTATTTCTAAGCCCTCCAACATAGCTAAAAACGGCCTTTTCAGGCTGGCGTATTTCAAAATGTACTAACCGGATGTATGTGTAACTCAGATTGCGACCTGCACTGAACCTAGTTGTAGACTTTTCCACCATTAAAATTATATGTTCACCTCTTAGTGTCCCATAGTAAAAACTGTTCGGCGGGAAGCTTGCACGCTAGTTCAGCGCTTGGATCATTGAGGCGATGCGGCATTTGATGCGCGCTTCAAGGTCGCCCTTATGTCTCCGTTGTTTCTGAACCTCTAACGCGTAGATAGGCGGAGCCCTTAAGGTGGCGCCGTGTATATGAAACGATTGTTTATGAGGTGAACAAAATCGATGAAGCGCTACGGTTGATACTTGCTGACGAATGTAATGCAGCATCCCTTCTGGGCACAAGCCACTCACGTCTAGTATAGCACTTAACTGCTGCGATGACAGTGTAATTTTATTTGTGACAAGTATGGCGTGAAGACCAACGCAAATATTTGTTTAATCGTACGTTTTATTGAGCCCAAATAATTTTTCCAATACGCATGCTGAATTTTTTAACCTACAGAAACAATTGCAAGACTTTACAACATATTCCAAGCACCGGACACAAAAGATGGCCGCTTGCCTTGGCGTGGCTATTAACTATCAAAAACACCCACAAACTGTTTGAAGGTCACGACTTCTGCAGTATGTGGAACGTATTTAATGCGCGGCATCACACTTTTTAATTACCTTAGTATAACCATAAGAAACAAAAACAATTGCAAAATTTTAAATTAACTGTCTCCGAGTCCCATAGGAAGAAAAACAGTACGAAAACACTTCAAGCCAGTTTAATGCACCGTGTGTACTGAAGACGCGAGGCTGTTCTCGTCGAACATGGCAGTCTGGCCCTTATCGCAGTCCTGTATCCACGCCTCAAACGCGGAAAAATGTATCCTGTACCAAGGCATCTTCAGCACTGACCAAAATCTACCTTCAAGCAGGGGTGTCAACAGACGTGACTACCCGGCGATCAACAGCTGCACAGGCCGGACTAATTGCAGCGACGGTAACGCATTCGGGAAGGACCCGGGTTCGACTCTCTGCTCAGGTCATCCTGATATTGGTTTTCCATGGTTCCCCGAAATCGCTCCAGGAGAATTCTGGGCCGACTCTTTTCCTAGTTCCTTTCCTGGTTTTCAGAAGTTTACCTATTCTGGTATTATATTTAATAATTGTGCAGTACTAACAGTTCTAGTTTTCAGAGCCGTTGTTTGCAACAGTTGCGCATCTAAAACTTTGAACTTACCGTGCGGCACCTATAGCGGCCAGTGGCAAAACTAGGGATTCGACCCTGGATCCTCTCGCCGTCACGGTGATGTGCGAGAGGAGGTGATCCATCTTGCCTTCTAAGTGACCATAACGTGCACATGACAGCAGGACATTCACACGAGTAATCCCGTATACGCCAGACTTGGACTGACATTCATAAACATCCTCGCAACAAGCCCGCCAACTATTCGCGGATAAGAAATAGATGAGAGACCGTGATCTCGTAAACGACTCTCGAGACACTTTGCGCTTTCATGGACGAATTTTACTTTGCGAGTTGACGAAGCCGATAAAATGGTGGATATTTCACCAGGAGTGCTTATCAATGTTAAAACTGAAACAATCTCCATACGAAATATCGAAGAGAAATTATTACGATATATTTGAAAAAATAATAACTATACATTATGTTACAGCAATTTCAAGTTACGTATTTTGAAGAGCAAATAGCAATGGTACCAATCGACTACCGCCCGTATTGTATTCCTTTGAGAACAGTTTGCGGGTACGATTCAAATTACGCCCGAACCTCTCGCAACTTTGAGAGAACTTGCGACGCGCAAACAAGACAAATTGATTATAGGTGAGTGATAGTCACCATCTTGAATTTTGTATTTTGCGTCATAACTTTTCTCTAGGTATTTTTTTGGGGACTTGAACCTAACTCTGGAATAATATACACACTGATGGAATTTCAGACACCGTAAATATCTTTTTGATGTTAGTGTTACTACAGATTGAATTGCAGTTAGAAAATGCTTAGGCCTATTAATTTCTTAACTACGATTTGATATGTAACAACAGTAACGGAAAATAAAAATGTATGGTGTCTAAAACTCTATCATATGTATTCTATTCTGCAGTTAAATTAACGTTTCATGAATTTAACCAGAAGAAAAGTTATGATACAAAATACAAAAATTCAAGACGATGACTATCACTCACTCGTAATAAATAGTTTCCTACCAACGCGTGTAGAATGTGCGCGCATCTCTCTTGCAAATATGACTATGCATACCAGTTCAATCTTGTCCTAACTCCGCTTAGCCGCAGTGCGGAAGCACTACAATTCCTGCCCTGGCCTCGATGAGGTGGAGATGCACTTGAGTGGGAGAGGCTGTATAATCTCTTCACCGCTCCATTACAGGGAATGGACATTAACCAGGGTAGTTGCCCTACAAGGAAGGTGAACCCAGAGGGAGGGGGGATAAGGAGGGATCAGTCCTACACAATTCCTACCGGGCGATTCAGTCATGACTGAGATACTCTGACCGCTTGCCTACTTGCATGTCTAATCAGTTTCACTTCAGTGTATTAATTTTGCCTAGATCGTTTTAACTTCACTCGGTCATTTCGCAAGATAGTAGAACGTTTCACGAAAATAAAATTACAGCTTTCATTTCTCACGTGTCGTTTGTTAGTTGTAAAACGTTATCTTATTCGTTGGACAGACTATATTTATGGTCTATGAGGAGAAGGTTGTCACCTATATTTTTCGCTCGCAATCCAGTACGAATATATACAACTATATGCCCAAGGCCTTTTCGGAAGTTCACGAGGGTGGTATAGGTAAGCCACAATTTAAGCTTTAGGTATTCGAAACGAAACGGGAATAAAGTACACCCGTGATCGAATGTTCCCCTGCACGATGAATTAAAATTGAATACACAGTGCTAGAAACAAGCACGAAACGAAAATAATATGTATTAATAAATAAAATACCATGTAAATAATGTGCTGCGGATGTCACATTTAGTAAAATATTTAACAAATACAATATATGTATGGTTTCCTTTCATTATCCCCATCATAAAACACTGAACAGCATTACAAGCGTGATCCAGGTGATCGACAACACCTAGTCACATGACTGAGGTAACCTAACTTGCTCCAGCTCCTGAACTTTCAGAAATTTATTTAGTGGTATTTACAGCCTCTTTTTAAGACCATGCTGTCAAGAAAAAAAATATAATTCTGTTCTCAGACTTTACCGTTTAAGAACGGTTAAATACATTTACAAAGTTTATTGCTTACATGACTGAATTTATTTGCTTGGACATACTCCATTGCTTACATGTTTAAATATACAAGATGCGGAATGGTGCATATTGGCGGATAACGGTAACTGAGACTTCGGTAAAGTGTTTACCCTGAATAGTCTGTAAACTTTTTGGGAGACGTCTGCCCCGCAGATGCACATTTTGACAAACTTTATAAAATGTTAGGGCCTACTGCCAATAAGATTAAAGTAAATATTCGCGCACCTTCAAAACATAGGCCGTTGATACACTTGCTCACTTATTTTTAAACGTGTAAAGGTTCATTAAGAGATGTATGGTTATGAAAATTACTTCGATCTTAACATTGTTTGAAGAATATACGTGACGCTGTTGACTACTAGTAAGAACATGTTATTTATATATATATATATATATATATATATAAATTGAACTTTTAATTCCTGTTTCCTCGCCCTTCATATTTCGTCGCTTATTCACTGCAGGACTTCATCTCACGTAATCTCTTAAGGTACCGTACTGCAGATGTCTCAGGACGACCATTTCAGAAATTTGTTAAATCATAGGTGTACTTCATTTATGTAATTTCCATTACGTATATAGCCCAGTCTTTAGCAACGCTTACTGAGCTGTGGAACATGCCATGTCTTTAAGAAATGCATTAATACAAATTAAATTTACAGTGATGAATATAGTAATTTAATACCATGATTTTTTAAAGATATAGCCATAAGTTCTTCTTCCCACTAAAACTATCGGGCCATCTGATATTCCTTAACTTTCTCCTTAAATAATTTGTTGCTAACAGCACACATGTTAACATTATTAAATACCTTAGTTCCTGAATACAGGCACCATTTTAGGAAGGAATTTAGATGAATAGACTGCAAAGGCCTATGTAGGTTAGTTATTGATCTAGTGCTGTGTTGATGTATTTTAGAATCCATAAGCAATATTTCTGCGTTATCACTTACAGAGATTAAAGGCTGACGGTTCGTTTTTGCCTGAAAGGGTTGCAATTGTCGAGAATTGTACAGAGCTGCGCGTTGGTTGACGTTATATTCACTGACAATATGGTCTGTAAGTTCCGCTTATTGCTGAGTACCCACAAAAGAATCAATAGCAAGTAAATCTTCATGGCCATTAGACGACTGCACGCTCAGTAGTAGTGTAGCTGCTGCTAACTTTGACGACATGCTCTCGGCCTGCCAGTGTATATATTATAAAAATGTGTATTGGGCGAATTACGAACCACCTTCTCCCTTATATGCCGTTTATGTAGAGACACTGATAAATAGCGGGAAAAGTTGATTCTTTGCTAGACTCCAACATGCTATGTATAACACTGAAGGTTGTGCACCTATATTGGCTCTCCTTTACATTCAGCACTGTGTCCTTCTTTAGCAGACCCAATTAGAACTGCACAGTTTTAACACAGAACGTGTGTGATTTGCCAGAAAACACGATTGAAATATTACAGTTTATTGGAGACTATGTTAAATATTTTCGCGATTTTCCAGTGTCCCTACATATATGCCAAAATAGGAAGCTAGGTACAGCAGTTAATGCGCTGCAACGCCATCTAGCAGCGAGTTAGAGTAAAATGGATACCATAAAAACCTTATTCATGAAAAAATACATTTATTTAACAAGTTTCTCTATGAGTGGAGTTTACCGATCTCATACAAACCAACATCCGCGTGTATGTACGTATAAGCATGCAAAATAAACGCATTCTCTTTTGACTTAGATACAGAGGGATATCGTTATTTTTTGTCTTTACATATTTTAAAAACGTATCTTACTGAGCACGTACAACTGGTAGAACCTTTCCTGCTGGCACGTCTTAGTTTACTGCAGATTAAACAGAAATTTACAACAGCAGCAACAACATTGCTTATTGAGTCTGTCGAACAAGTCAAATATTTCACGTGCAGAAGACAGCCTGTAGCAGGAGAAAACCTTCTGACCTGCTGAACGTATGATGAAGCCTAGCAAAGTGTCACGTTTTTCCGCGGTAAATCACCATCTCTACGCATCATTCGAGATGGTAATATATAGCGGGAATAGTTTACGTATTTCATGGCTTCGATGTAATGTATTTATTGCCGACACTTTTCTTTCGTTACTGGTGGGTCCCTATTTGACCGGGTGAATACTAATTCTGGTGCACTATGACTGTACATCTGTGATTCGTCTGTGAACAGATAGACCCTGTCACATAACTATTGTACAAACATACTAATCACAGGACACAAATTTAGTGAGGGAAGAAGAGATTTCGGTTAGCGTCCAACATCGAAGTCTTTATCGCTGGTGAGGGGTAACATGAGGTGAGTATGGAGCAGCGCCGGAACGAAGGGGCAGGGGAGGGAATGGGAGATCCCCGAGAAAACCCGCCGACCAGTGGCATGGTTCGGCACGATTCCCACGTGCGAAAAACCGCGGAACTGCCCCGCCGGCAATCGAACCTGGATTGCCTTCGTGGGAGGTAAATAGTCTGATCACTCGGGCAACGCGCCCCCCGCTTCTAAGGTTTGGAGAATGCACTGGCAGGAAAGTTTCTCGCGATTTTCCACTATCTCAACTCATCGTGTGTAAACTGTCATCGCGGTGGTGACACAAACTCGTAAAAGGGTAACTCTCTGGTTGTTTACGGTCCGTGTCGAAGGGCGCAGTAAAGAAGCTCCCGTCCCAGGACGCGTGGTTTCCCCGCTGCTGGGCTCTGGAACAGGCGATCAATTCGACAGATATTCCGCTATCTGTGGCAACACTAGTCCCCTCCCCCCCCCCCCCCCCCCCCCCCCCCCCCCCCCCCCCCCCCCCCCGCCCCCCGCCCGCGCCCCCCCCCCCCCCCCCCCCCCCCCCCCCCGAAGTCCTGGAGAGAGCCGCGGCAGGCCGCTGTCTGGTGACGATACCACCACCACCATCCAGGCCAAAGCCGCGGCCGATAACGTTGTTTGAACACGGGCGCGTCTCTTCGTCTCCCCAGGGGTCAGCCATCACGCTCGACCTTGAACTGCGGAGCAACCCGCGACGACGCTCCTTCAAGTTCACGGCCCGCTACGGAAGTGACGTGTGGCTCCGCTACATGCCGCACAGTGCGGCCAAATCGCCAAAACGTGGCCAAAAGCCTCAAAATTAATTTTTCTTTAGAAAAATATTAGGTGACTTATTGCAAACACAATTGTTCAGTGAAAACTAAATTACCCTTATATACTCATAGATATGTACGCATTTTCGAAATTCGCACCTAAAGTTGACATCCTGACTGTCTGTACAAATGCTTCATTGTACTAAGAGTCGTTAGTATTAAATATGACTCAATTTACTATTCCAGGTATATTTACGTAATCTTTCGGAATTTATATTCATGCATTTAACTCCAAAACTTTAATATGAAGGACGAAAAATATTTTCGCTTTCATTTCGGTATCAGTGTTCTATATAAAACTGTCCATATGAATCCCTCCACCCACAAACACAAATCCCGGGTACATCACTGTAGATGGTTGATAGAGAAATCATTCAAACTGTGAAGAAAAACAAGTTTCGGATATGACAACGATTTAAATAAACACGCCTACCCACAACTTATGTCGGAAAGTGATTGGAGCGCTATAAAAGCAGCATAACATATGCTGCTGTCAAAAAGAGGTAGGATACCTATGCAGGAATGAAGCAACTTCTTTCAAGAAATATCTCACCTAGCTTGGTAATCCTGTAAAATTTGTAACTACAAACTGCAAGGACGAGTGGCACTGGTACGCAACCTATATAGTTATTTCTTCTTACCTATCATATTAAAGGGGATCTATATTTAACTGTTCCTTCACTGTGTTCCTTGCAGTTTGAATCTATGAGTAAATCAAGGTAATTTAGTTTGTACTGAACATTTGTGTTTGCAATAAGACATCTAACATTTTTCAAAACGAAAATTAATTTTGAGTCTTTTGACTACATTTTGTCGATTTGGCCCCACCGTGCGCCGTGAAGATTCGAACCCTACCTGCTTAGGCCTACGCCTCTAGATAAACACTTTTTGAAACAATTCGCTTAGTATGAGATGTTTTAATTGCGTTCTTTAAAGGGGATCAGTAAACGCCGTTTTGTAGTGATGGAACATCAGCTTTTATGGCCACGATAAGTAGTTTTGTTTTAACATTGGCGCAAGAAACTCAAAAATTTTGAACGCAATGTTTTGAAAATTCAACGCTGAGAGCAGTTATGCGATGCACAATTCTAAGTGGGCGTTTTGCAAAACAACACACCTTTCGATCGCAACAAAATATATGTAGCTTGATTTTTACTTTTTCTGGAAAACTATGAGGTTGATTGCTACTAAAGAAGTTAGGTAGAAATAATAACACGTATGTGACAAAACAATTTAAGGATTCTTCCATATGAAAATTATATTGTTATTAAATATTTTTTTACATCACTACAAAACTACCGGGCTTCGTCTCTTCTATAATGCCTATAATGCATCATGCTTCGATAAGGCAGAGGTAATATTAAGGTAGGGTCAGGTAAGTGGGCTGTACGTCTGTCGACAGTGACGTCATTATAGACGGTGACACACAGCTGGGTACAACGACAGGAGCTGAGAGAGGAGTCGGGCATGGTCTTTGTCAAGGAACCATAACAACATTCGCCTGGAGTCATTTCGGGAATCCGTGGAAAACATAAATCAGGATGGCCGGAGCCGGGAATCGAACCCGGGTCTTCCCGAATGCGAGTCCAACGTGTTACTGCCTTGCCACGTTGCTCGGTCAGAAGGAATAGTTTCTTACGTTGTATACGGTTGGTATTGCTTTACTTCTGTTGTTTGTACTATACCTATGACTACCCGTAGTAAACAATTTATTTCTTCTTCTGGATGATTACTAGTCAAAAACTAACAATGGTAGTGAAGTTGTAACAACTTGGTAAGGCTTAAGATGGTAATATTTTTGCCAAATTAGACGAGAAATTTTAATAAATCTTACTGAATAGAACTGGAGCCAAAATTTAAACATCTGAAGATGGCAGATACTGATTAATGTACGTAAAATGTTTTTACATATACAGATAAACCTCCCCATACACGAGAAAACGTTTGCTCCAGACAAACACGTTTACGTTTCATATTGCGAAACAAGCCAGTATTTGATCCAAAACGTTTTTTTTTCTGGACACTACATGAAACGCTTTGCTGTAACAAAATGTGTATTTAACAGGCCCTCTTACTGAGAGAGACAAATCTGCCAGCCAACGAAACATTTGGTTGATTCAACTGTTACACGCTTCTTTCAACAAATTCATTTACACATTTGACTTCATGTAATTTCTTTCTTTATGTGCTATTGTGCGCGTGAATGTTAGTTCTTTTGAACGTGGTATAATTAGAGACGGGAAAAATTGGCGTGTTCACTGACCTGTTGGCTAGCCTGCAAGAATACTTGTGAACTGAAGCAGAGAGCAGATGTTCGTTAGCTGTTTGCTGTGAAGGTGATATATGTCTGTATTAGTTACGCTTTCATTATTGGCTCAGAGACTTCCAGGAAGAGCCAAATAAGTCAGCGGCCAACAGCAAAAGTGACTCAAACCTACAAAGAATTCAAGCTTGTGCCCAAATGAAAACGCGAATTTTTTAGGTCTCCAGGTATAACTATAAGAATGCTCTTTTCGAACTTTGTGTACGGCATTTAAATAGGTACTTTTTCACGTAGGTTGACTTGGAAATATGGAAGATATCTCCCAGTCTTGAGCGCCCAGATTATTGTGGGTTAGAAAAACATTTCAAATGCATTATTTTACTGCTCTGTCCCAGTGTGCAATTTTATTTGCAAAACGTGAAGATTTAATACGGTATTTAAATAATAATAGATAATATTTTCAAGGTTTTGAGATGTCGTTCACTTTTTTTTATTATTTTTTCCTAAAAAGACTTTTGAGCGATCAGTTAGAGTTCTCCTAGGTAATTGATACTAGACATATCTTAATTCTGAAGCTCAGGTGTTCTTGCGTATGGAAGCCACTTCAATAAATTACCATTACTTTGAATACTGCGAAATAGTCTGTGTTGATTCGTATAGTTGGTTGGTTCCTATCTATAGGCAGTGGATTGTATGAGTGAAACAAACACGCTTCGATAGAAAATTCTGTGTCCAAATGACGGAAAACTTAAGCTATTTTGAAATTAACTAGTAATCTGATGTGTTATCTGTCAATGACTTCGTAAGGGTACATTGACTGCATTATTTTATGACTTAAATGTAAATGTATATGTTTTTTGAGGCACTTAGTGCTTTGGGCTCCTGTTTACATCCAATCACTAGCTAAAGGTGGCCATCTTGGTGGACGTATTATACGCGGCCGAAGCCTTGAAGTGCGGAAACTGTTAGTACGACACAGCACTCTCATCTCGCCTCACCCTAGCCTCTGGCGTGTAGTCTCCTCGCCAACAACTCGCCTCTATGAGACGTTTGGTGGTGATGTGAACTTTGAATGAATCTTGCAATGGGAGTGTATGAAAAACTGGAGTGTTTTGTTGTATATACGTCGTTGTTAGCGAATGTACATCTGAAATATCGAATATATTGTGCCTACTTCTAGTTCGGCCAATGCCGGTGTAGCTTGTACGTAATAGGCTTATATGCTGCGATGATGGATTGTTTAAATTTTTACGAATTTTAGTAGGCTAATTTTATTGTTTCTATTTCAAATGTTTCTTTTTACTTAATTAAATGAAACCACACAGTATTCTTTAATTAAATACTGTGTTGGCTGAAGACATTAGTTTACCACTGCGAACAATGAATGCTGGTCCTTTTGTTTTTTAAAATCTCTTGGCAGGCCGGATAGCTCATCAAAATACCTCGGCTTCGAGACTATAGGTTTTGCCGGACATTTCCGAAGTGCCTTTAACTTTAACTCTTCCTGCTATGAAATAAACGCGTGTGTGTGGCAACGAAGAGAGTTCCATTTTTATGCACCACTAGTAATTGGGACCTTTTAACCTAATGGATGAGGAAGTGGAGAGGCATAGAGTAGGATACTACTGCTTTGAGAGTTACGCCTGCCGAGAATTGGAGCGGAAAATCTTGAACAAAAAAAAACACCCTTCAGTTTGGTACTGACGCCGCCAACTCCGAAATTTCGAGCTACAGAAACATTATTGCACAACACTCACCGTCGCAACCTTTTATAGAAACTCTCCCGATTCAAAAATAGAAATAAATAATTATTTGATAGAAGAAAACAAAGTCATCTACAGTATAATCGTTGAAATGTATTGTAGGGCTATTGACAAGTGGCGGATTTAGAAACATATTTGTGTGGCGTGATTTTATGGATTGTAAAAAAAATACCAGCCATCTCAAAAGTGTGGTTGTTTACTGTTACAAAACATTAAAAATAACATACATACATACAAGTAGGACGCATTAAATGTACTTGGATCTTCATAGAACAAAATTCCAGTTTCCTTGAGGCGACTAGACCTACTTTGGCTACATAATGTTAAACAAGATTTAGGAGTCCCCTCCCCCCTTAAATTCACCCCTGATATTGACAAACAGGTACACGTGAAGAGAGTCCAAAGATTACGAAAAAGTTCGGGGAAAAGAAATTCATATCCCGTGGGTGTTTAATGAAGTTATATAATTTGCTGTTCTACAATTCTATTATAAAAATGCTGTCGTAAGTTCCAAGTTGAACACAAACCCAGAAACTTTATTTACGTATTTTCACGGGTTGCCTGCTTTCATTACTTGAGTTGTTCGTTTACGTACTTGTGTTGGAATAGAAGACCGAACATATTAAGGATGATCATATGTTCGTGGCTAATGTGAAAGTCTGCGAAATATCTCAGAAGTTCAAACATTCGATGTAAACGATTTTTAAACTGAATTACATATTAGCTATGAAGCGTTTGACGTACTTCAGTAAAAGCGAAAACAAATAGCACGTTAGGCAATACGTGAGAAAAATTTTCCGTGCAGCTGGCAGACACCCAATAAATAGTAATTATCCGTACAAGCTATTAAACAGCAGCATAAGTAAAGCTGTACAAAATGTATCGAAATTCCAGAACATCTTAAGAGAGCACAGTGCACCGTTCAGAGCGTTGGTATTTTATCATAGGTATCTTGAATACAGTTTTCAAAAAAAAAAAAAAAAAAAAAAACAGCAACTTAAACAATATATAGGTTGTATCAACTTACGGAGCAAACGTTCTCGAGTAATGTTTTTCTGAAGAACAATCTCTGACGCCGATATCTGGTACATTTAATTGCGGCGTAAGAGATCACGCTTAATACATGCATCATTCTAGGTACATGTTCATAAACTTGGCAAACATTAGCCTATCTAGGGCTGTTATTTGGTTGTTTTTCCAATGACTTTCAAAAACGTGTAGATTCCTAAAAGTATTTTCGGCGTCGTTTAGCTACAAAATTCCTTTCGTGTCTACATTTCGTGTTGTTTTAAAAATATATTTAGTCCGTACTGGCAAACAGGAATTTAAGTACGACGCTGCATCCAAATCGATGCAAGAATAGAGCACTCGCCTACTGCCAAGACAACCCGGGTTCGATTCCCACCGTTAGCCGTTTTATTTCCCCACCAGTGTCATCTTGCGCTTCTCCACTGTAGGGCCTCTTAGTATGCCATTCTTTACAGCTAGTCTCAGAGTTATGCTTCCGGTGTTTGATGCCTTGCATTCAGGTACCCTTCCCACACGCTCTTATCATCACTGTTGTTACTATCATCATAATCACCCAACGAACAACTTTTGTGACAAATTAGAAAAATGTGCAGGCAATATACAGCAATTATCAAAAAATTTTCTTTTTTACGAGCCGCGAATTTCTAACTTCATTTCCTGTCATAAGAAAGTATGAGACAAGTTACAAAAAAGAAAAATAATAACCAACTTAACGTCACTCATTTAAGTTATTTTTGTTGGGGAATATTATGAAACACATACGAAAAAAGAAAAAAAAAACTAATTTTTATTCCCAGCTGTGTCATACTTTTTTAATACACTCTTATTTTAAATATTTAACATTTTTGTCTATTTAATATCAGTTAGAGTTCATATTTTCACAATTCTGGAGGGAAGTTGTTTCAATAGATTTAGCATTATTTGTATTATAATAAAATATTTTCAGACAGTTTTTAATTAGTAAAAAATGTACGACTGTCTCCTCAGTTTTGTTAACTGGTAACGTAAAAATTCCATAATGTATATGCGGTAAATGACATTAGGCGCATTTTTTTTCTCACCTGACTCTTTTTATACCTCTCTCACGCTCTTTCTCTCTCTCGCACCATACGTCAGTGTACAGTTGCAGTAAATACAGTACCACTATGTGTGGTCTTAAGAGCGCTACCTACCACGCACTTAAAATCCGTTTCATTGTATTCCTAAGTTTCTGTCATTTTCTTAAATTCTAAATAGTTTGTAAGCCAGTACCTTACTAAGCCTAACGGCATAAAAGAGGGGAAAGAAATTAAAGCCTCTAAAATAACAAAATTGTGTTCGAAAGGTACAAGATTATATAAACGGTCCGCCATCCTGATTTGGGTTTCCCACGATTTTCCATTATCACTCCAGGTGGTTGCTGAAATAGTTCCTTAATACAAGTTCTGGTCGATTCCCTTTTCATTTCCCCGTATACCTCTGACAAGTATGTGAAGATTTTCAAGGACACGTAAAACGTAAAAAAAAAAAAAAAAAAAAAAAAAAAAAAAAAAAAAAAAAAAAAAAAAAAAAAAAAA
>PNEQ01099743.1:0-23126 GCA_003012365.1 Medauroidea extradentata | reverse complement strand
GGTTCGGGACAAAGTGAACGCTCAAAATAGCCCTGCTTAAGTTATATTTTTTCAAGCAATTCGTATCTTTCCGCGCATAGCGGCTAACGACAGGAAATGCCTAACCCCTCCGGACACGTCACTAGATGTTTGAACGTGTAAGATAAATCGTGCAGTCAGTAGGAATCTTTATAGTTTGATTTAAAAAAGATAATTAATTATATAAATTACAATTACGTCGATTTCGGTTGCTTTCGTTTCAGTATTGTTGTATTAAAATAGGAAAATACTCGGAAATGTATTGCGTAATTTCGATGCCAACCATATTAGTAGTCTGGCAAATAGAGTTTATGTTGAATTATACGCAGTAATGGCTAGTGATATTTTTCAACGGTTAAGTTCTAGTACTCGTTTTATGCCGAACGACATCAGCGACGTGCGTTGAGCAGTTGCAAGTGAAGCAGGTGTTTGCATCAGTTTTGTACAGTCTCGCTACAAACAACAGGAACCAGTAAGTACCGTGGAGCCAGGTCAAACATAATGGTATGCGACCAATCACGAACTAGCTGCGAGGTAAATATTTTACACGTGGTGGTGTGCCCGCTGTACAACTAGGCTTCAGAGGTTGGCTTAGACTAGGAAGTTAACAAGTACAGTCGAGAATACATACAGCTTACCTGCAACACCTTCACCATACACCACTAAAGACTCTGTACATCGAATTCAATAGGTTAGAAACAGACTGCAGGTACAAGTAGTATCGGCAGTAAGTGACCAACATATCAAATGTAGGATCGCAATTAAAATATTTAACATATTTCTGTTACTGAAGTTCGAAGCCTTGGTATCACAAAGTAAAAAGTGCAGAAACTGGGTAAGTGAACGTGGATGGCTGAGTAACAAACGGTTCAAGGAGAGAAGCGGGTAGGAGGGAGGTGGTGGGGGAAGGGAGCAAGAATCAGGTAGACGTAGTAAAAAGCTCGCGCCGCCACACACGTACTGCGGTGCGCGCCGTAATGGCCATGTTCCCGGGCAAAAGGCGACGATATATCAGCCGGATGCCGCAGAGTCGACTAGTCACGCTAATAGAGGAAGGCCCCAACTTTGCGAGGGAATTAGGTAAAACCTCCGTGCACCAACCACGGCAATTACGTCCGCCACGGAGGGAAATTGCTCGCCCTCCTTCAAGATCTCGATGATTCACACTGGCACTTCGCGTCCGATAGTTCAAACTACCACGTCGACCAATTTACGCTCTTGTATCAAGATAGTTTTCCCCGAGTCTCATACGTGTAAACGCACTGCCAACGTCTCCCTAAACAGTAATGGAAGTGTTTAACCCATACATATTATGGGACACTTGACTTACCTCAACTTGCAAAAAGATCAAATGTTTAACACTGTTAATATGTAAATATGGCAGCATCACTTCCTAAAAAGTACAGTATAGCTTAAACCGTTATTAATCAATTTAAAGTTAGATACCAGTCAGGGATTCGCTCACCTGGAGTTGTTTTAGGAGTCTCGTCAACATGTGCGAAATAGCTGTAAGGTCGACATTAAAGCGATCACCTAGTGCATCAACACCCTAAACGCAAGTTCTCCGTCGTCCTGTTAAAACAACGGTACCTTAAACTGCAACCCATCGTTAACTGATGGGAAGTTCGTACTCACAGTAAATTATTTTGTAATGTGCATGAAGTTTCGAAATTGTTGGTTAGTTCTTCTCTGATTTGTGGTTTCCTTTCGTAGCTATCTACAATGTAAAAAAATGAATTAGTTACGGAAAAAAATTAATATCGGACACAATGAAACACAGCTCAACAGAACTGTTAGCGGGCCCAAGTAACTACCTTTCTTTACGCTGATCCTCCCACCATGGCGATTCGGGTTCGATTCCCGGTGGGGTCGGTCCCCGGATTTTCGCATGTGGGAATCATGCCAGATGATGCCATTGGTCGGCGGGTTTTCTCGGGGATCTCCCGTTTCCCCCGCTCTTTCATTTCGGTGCGGCTCCATACTCAAATAATGTCACCCCTCGCCAGCGCTGAAGACCTCGATGTTAAGCGATGACCAAAATCTCTCACTTTTTACGCTGATAGGTTAAAATAAATAACTGAGCTCGCAAATAAAAATTGCATACATATCGTCGACTTACTCGAATTGCGATGCAAGAACCTCGTAATCCTCATCTTTATCAACCTCCCCGTTGTGCAGGGAAAATACAAACATTGAAAGTTCCGGTTATACGATGGACGACTATAGAGAGAAGTTCTGCAGTATCTTCCGTTCACAGATCACGTCGAGTCATCTGGTAATGTGCTGAACACTTTAACATTTCTGAGAAATGATTTTGAGCAAAATAATTTAAAATGTGTGCGGTAAAGATAGTCCTCTGCACAAACTGCTAGACACACTGCAGAGATTCATCTCTGTCATTTGAGAACCATGCAACATTTTGATATAATTTCGTCTCCGTACGGACTGCTGCATCTAAGAATATTTTCGTGTCGTATTGGTGGCATTCTTCTGTTATGTTTCTAAAGTACATTTCGTAAACCCTAAAACATCTACTAAAGCAAGCTATTTTTCTGCTAGTTCTTTGCTGTATTACTTACTTTAGGTACCATAGAGACTCGCAGAATTCTATTATTTCTGTAATTACTTCATAAAATGACAGGGTCACCAACTGAAAGTCTGCTGAAGCGTATTCCTTGAGCTTATGTAGGCCATCAGCTGTGTTCAATGCAAGTAGCTAGGTCACCCTCACGCCCCGGCGCCTCCAAGCCACGAACATGCAGAAAACCTCCAGACAACAAGTGTCCTTAAGGGTGTTCAAGTGCCATAAAATCGTAATTTTATATTTTAATAAAATATTGTTAGTTTTGTAGACGATACTTGCGAGTACAGTTTCCTCTGACATAACAATTTTAGCTCTCATAATTTTCTCATAACGGTGCGTCAAAGTCAAAATTTGCATGTCCTGCTGCCATGCAAATAGTGGAAACCAAATGACTTACGTAAATGAAATAATTCACAGTGAAATAACATGTCATGGGCTATGCAATAAAACATTTAAAAATATCCCACGAACTAATTTTGTATTATAAAAAATGTTGAATTTGCAATTTTTGTCTGTACTTTTGCGATTTTTTTTTTAATTGAAAGTATTACGTTGTGGGTTTTACAATGTTTTATTGCAAAGTTCATGGGTTGTTAGTTCACGGTGGATTATTTGATTTAAGTAGATCAATTAGTTTTCGCTATTTGCGTGGCAGCACAACAAGCAAATTTTGACTTTGACGCACCGTTATGAGAAAACTATGGGAGCTAAAAAATTTTTGTAAGCTATATCTATACTCACAAGTATTATCAACAAAACTAACGCTATTTCATAAGGATATAAAATTATGACTTTATCGCGAACACCCTTAAGGGCGCTGCCTACTACGTAGCCTACTTCAAATACGTCGTAATGTGTGGGAAAACACGTTTTATGTTTTACGAAACTAATCGACATATGCTCGTTGTGTCAATTTAGGAAAACACTTCACACAAGGACGAGTGTCACTTTGTTAAGACGCCACGCATATTATAAACACTGTTTCTGCTAAGCCTTCTAAGTACAGCCTTCTCAAACTGCCGTACTTCAAAATGTACTAACTGGATGTATGAGAATCTCAGATAGAAACGTGCACTGAATTTTACAACAGACTTTCCACCAATAAAATTATGTGGTATCCGCTTTATGTCTTGTAGTAAAATGATAAAATTGATCTATGGTAATCTTTCACGCTAGTACAACAATTGACTCGTGTGGGTGCGGCATTTAAGGCGCTCTTCAAGGTCGATCCTACAGCTTCGTCACTTCTCTGTCTCTGACGTGTAAAACCGCTCAAGGTACGCGGCTCCCTTAAACATGGCTCTAAAGAACAGCCGGCGCCTCTTTCAGGAGCGGAACAGGATTAAAATATCATAGTTCACGTGTTTCATCTGTCCCAGTGGCGACTCGAGGGCTGTTGCCAGGGAGGGCACAAGTTGCCGAGAACTGTACACTCCAGTGAACGCGTCGCCGTATACAAATGACAATGAAATATATACTGGCTACTTAGGGCCGTATCTATAAACGGCTTTCGAAAGCGATGTTAGCAGACATTCACCTGGCAGCTTGCCAACTACTCGCATCCTATAAACGACTTTCGGGAGCTTGCCAGCTGAAAGCGCTTCCACGTCCACTTGAAGTGCAAATATGGCAACATAGCACCATTTATCTTCCATTGGATAGTACGCAGAATGAGTATAGGAACGCACCCTGCAATTTTCGATCGTCTTTTCTGACATTTCACGTTTGTTGTTTATATCTGAGATGATGTTATCGTCTTTGGATTTAGGTGGTTAGGTACGTAAAAATAATATTTTTTGTGAAGGTTAAATATGGTTAAAGTAGTATTTGTGAGGGATTATTTTTTTCAGTGAGCATAATATTGTGTTTGCATGGAGAACAGTACAGATTTTAAAAATGCTTAGTACCAATGTTTGTATTATTCAATAAACATATTAAAAACGGAAAATAAAAAACCAAAATGTTGCATTTTCTTACGTAACAAGTATCGTTTGACAGGTTATTCCAGAGAATATCCGCTGCCATTGTTATTAAGAGACAATGAAAACAGCTGAACAGGCTTTCGAATCACCGTCTGACCACATTCACCTGAAAGTGGATGACTCTTCACTTCCAGGCAGTCAACCAACCAATGAAAGAGGTTTATAGTGTGTGTTTCGGCCGGAACAGACATTCGGTGATTGGATAACAACCGAAAGCCGTTTATAGATACGGCAGTCTCTTGCGATCAGACAGTAATACGCAGTGCCTACATACTAGCGTGTCAGTGGCTGTAGCGTCAACTATACAGTTATCTGCAACTTGTGCCCTCCCTGGCAACCACCTTTGAGTCGCCACTGGTCAGTTCCATCATGAATGATTAGTCATTGTCGCACGAGCCTCTCGCAATTGTTGTTTGAAACACGCCCTCAACAAGTCAATAGTGTGTTGGCCGCAGTATGCAACCTTCCACAAATATATTTGAAAATCATGGACACAGGCTGGAAGTCTCGTCACATTCTACGATCTGTTGGTATGACTGTACAGAAATATGTATTCCCAACTTGACCTCAGATGCCTGTTCAATGGCTGCTGTCCTAGTGTCAGTTTCACCAGAGACAACTTGTTCCCCTACTAGTGTTTGTTATTTATCTAGAACCCTGCACGTCACTCTAATCCAATCCCATATCTTCAAAACTCTCGAATTTCACTTAAAAATATGACAGGAACAGTGTACAGTAAGGAAAAGAGGTATATTTCTGTAGGTATTATAATAAGTTTGAAATAGATACAACTGCCTATGCTCTACCTCTTGTTTTTCTAACAGTCAATCTCTTTTCTCAGTGTGCAATGTAGTGAAGAGCCTTCGTGGTTTATTCTGTACAACTACTACGACACAAATGCGTTGACATTTCTAGTACGTTAAGGGAACACTTTATGTAGTATAAGATTATTTCCACATTTCTCATTGCACTCGGAGATAATACAAATATGACTGATGCTTTAAAATTTAGAATACAAGATTCCGTTACACTCATGACAAATTTTTAATTTCTTTCTGTTTTAAATTTCTAAATAAATTTGTTTGAAAATTTTATTACAATGGCGTATCTAAACATCTCAACTTGTACTACGATCAAGATAATAATTATCTCACAACATTTAATGAAAACTAAATAATTCTTTGAAACAGTTAGTGTGCAAAAAATACCCACAGACTCGTATAAATTAATGTATTCATCAATATACGTTGTTAATAATTCCCTTAGTCCTTAACAATAACAATAGCTGCATAAGAAATTACACGTCTTCTTAGGAGATAAAATAAACGCTAACCAGTGTAAACGCTTGGGTGAATATTTTATTTGAATTACCGGCGAAGTATTAAAGATGGTAAATGTGGTGCGGATATAGCCGCAGTCGCAAGATTCTACTCGTGTGTTTTATATATCCAGTGGCCGGGGTGTTACAGCAGAGCGTGGCTCACAGCCGTTACCTCGTCCATTGTTAGCGGCTAGTGTTTATCTGGTCGATTCAGCAGAAAAGTCTCTCTCTACCACACTTCCTCCTCCTCCGCGCGGAATTTATGCGCGGTGTGCTCAGGGGCCGCAGGTACGTACCCCGGGGTTAGTCCGCATTGCCTCATACGATAATCGCCGCGAGAAAATCCTTACACACAATTTAGGAAAAATATCGCCTAGCGGACCTATGGTCACCCAGCACCGGAGGAGCATATGCATTCAGGACTACCATGTGTCCCGCACAAGTTCAAGGCTTTGTAGGGTTGGCAGCATTGCGGCCACGGCTTGTTAGCTGGTCTGCAGAGGGGAGCGACCAGTCCCGGTGGGATGAGGAAACTTACCAACCGGGAGGTTAAATGTGGTTAAACAATTGAAAACTTTACCATTTGACTTTATGATAGCTTTCAATGCATGGCTTCTTATAGAGTCGGCAAAGCTAAACTCAGCAGTCTTGAGGTTAGGTTTTCAATCAACTGAATACCATAAGTCATGGTCAGAATGGTCGCTGCAAGAAAACAGATAGGCTATGTTTCTTATAATGAGAAACGTTTACTTAATAAGCGTCGTTTCACTTTGCAGTACCAGAATTTAATGACAAATAAAACAGACATGTTATTTAATGTACTCGGAAAACCTTGCAAATAGCGTCTCGTAAGTAGGTTTCCTCAATAGATGGCGTTGTTCTTCTTCTGCAAAATATGTTTAATGTGGTAATTATTGTAATAACATATGCCTTATTTTCGCAATGCTTACGTGCTATGTATTTCTGGCTAAGACATAACAATTTATAACATAATGTCATCGTTTCAAGAAAATGTTTCAATCGTTTTCCAACCGTCGTGTGTTTCACTTTGCATTTGTATTGTGTATTGACGATTTTAAGGTAAAAACGTAAAGTCAAATACTTAGGTTTGGAATTGTGTACAGGTGGTAGATTTGAACCAATCTTGTACAGGTATGGTAATTACTATCGTTATATTTAACATTTCCGGGAACTCGTATTGTACTTTATCATAGACAAATGTATAAAAATAAATCGGAAACAAAAGTTACAATAAAAAAATTCACCCAATATAGCATCGGATTTTCCCTCTAAAGGTTTCTACTACCTTGTGACAAATTATGTTTTTAACTATTTAAGTGGTCTGAAAGTATGTCTTAGCTAAAGACTACGGTAAAGATTATTCTCGTCATTTATCACCGAGGTCAATGAGCACAGATATCCTCGTGCAAGTTAAACTGTCAAACAGAAATTACGCTAACGGTAGGCCTATTTTCAAAATATCCCGAATTACTATAAAGGTTCTAATACGAGTGTGTGAGAGATTTTTGTCAGCGCTTAACATCGAGGTCTTCAGCGCTGGCGAGGAGTGACACGATGTATGGAGCAGCGCCGGAGTGAATGGACGGGGGAAACGGGAGATCCCCGAGAAAAGCCACCAACCACGGCATCGTCCGGCATGACTCCCACATGCGAAAATCTGGAGATCAACCCCGCCGAGACTCGGACCCGGATCGCCTTGGTGGGAGGCGAATGGTCCGATCGTTCGGCCAACGCAGTTCTCTTAAAAGCTCTAATACATTATTTACAACTTGAAGCGATACATGCCAAGCAACTTTATGTGTTTATTCAAATCATCCTTTATTTCGGAGGTTAGGGAATAGCGGTTGCCGAGTGGTTAGGTTACTAACTTCACACCGAGGCGATCCGGATTAGATTCCCGGCGGGGTCGGTCACCTAATTTTCGCAAGTGGCAATCTTGCCGGACGATGCCGCTGTTCAGAGGGTTTTCTCGGGGATCTCCCGTTTCCCCCGCAACTTTATTCCGGCGTCGTACTTACATGACATTCACCGCTCACCCGCGCTAAAGACCGGGATGTAGAGCGCTGGCCAAAATCACTTCACTTCATTTTGGAGGTTAGTTTCATCTTAGGCAGAAATATTATGTATGAAATTAAGTTGTGTAGATGTGGGTAAGGTAAGGTAATTAGGCTTTTACATCTCGTCGACAGCGAGGTCATTAGAGACGGTGACACACAACTTGGTTCAATAACAGAAGTAAGGAGAGGAGTCGACCACGGTATTCGTCAAGGATCCACACCAGCATTCACCTGGAGCGATTTCGGTAAACCATGGAATTCAGAAATCAGGATGGCCGGAGCCGGCGATCAAACCTAGGTCCTCTCGTATGCGAGTCTTAACGTGTTACCGTTGTGCCACCTCGCTCGGTGTGTAGATGATGGTGTGAGTGTATTCTTTTCACCAAAAATCAGTGTCTCTAGGATTTACATGCCAAAGTTAAATACGTACATGTAAGCAGTTTATTTATTCATCTTGCTGTAACTCATTTTACAAAATTATCTATTCGGCGGTTTTTTCAGTACCCTCAAAACTACGTGGAAAGAAAATATACTTCAGTCGATGACTGAAAGATAGTTTCAAAATATCATGCCAAATTAACAGGAAATAAAATCTTTTCGAAGTCCTTCAAAATTGCTTAAAACAGCTTTTCAACTAGTTATATCTCAAAGCAACTACTTGCGGAATTCGCGTGAAACAAATATAGAATATGCAATGGAGTTTGCTTAAAACTTTACACCATAAAAAGATGTGTTCACCACTGAAAGTGTCAGTCAGGCGTGTGATCTACGATACCACTGCACGCCGTTTCATCGTCTTGGCGGTAGAGGTGATACCGCGCCAGATGAGCCGGTCAGCATCGCCCTTGGAGTCTTGCCTCACACAAATACACGGCCGATAGGCGGGCGTCGTAAGTGTTTTAAAAATCAAGCTGTTAATTTGTCGTATCATGTACGAACACTAAAAAAACCGTGCTTTAACTGTGCAGTCTGATCTAACATCGCCTCCTTTGCCACGTGTATACGCTTTGCAACTTAGTAGACTGCGTACTACATGTCTACATATTTCTACACAACCAATTTATTGTCACTAATTTCATCGTCCTGGTAGTCTTGAGGTGTCAGAATTGAACCTGCATACTGTACACTGAAGTTCCAAACAACGGTGCCACGGTACCAACGTAATGACAAAAGTATTTATTAAAAATAAATAAATTTAACAAAATATTAATTCTCCGGATACACATCGGTTGAACAATATTAATAGATTAGTTTTGAACCAAAAGAAATTGTTATTTTTTAATAGTTGACGTGGAAGTATCACTCTTTCAAACCAAAAGTATTCTGCATAAAATGCTGTAGGAAACATTGCGGTAACGTACTTGAGAAAAAATCCGTCCACATTTTTTGTAAAATTGCGTTTAAGAAATTAAATCTTTAAAAAAAAAAAAAAAAAAAAAAAAAAAAAAAAAAAAAAAAAAAAAAAAAAAAAAAAAAAAAAAAAAAAAAAAAAAAAAAAAAAAAAAAAAAAAACTTCTTTGTATTTATATTAAAATTTAAACTACGAGATTGCAAGGTAGTTAGTCATAATCCTTAACGAGAGTAAATAACGTTTCTAAAACTATAGCAGTTATATAGTAGCGAACCTGCCCATCTATGAACCCGACAAGAGCTTTAATTCCCCGTGTAGCTCTATTTACACTCAGCTATCAGCCGCGAACACCGCATTGCACTTTGCAGTCAGCAGTTCGACCTCGGGGCATCGACAGTGCTGGACAACACATTCCGAGTCTTCTCGTATGCCGCAAATCAAACGGCGAACGGTAAAACATCAGTATGCCATTTTGATTAACATTCTACCATTTTCCGCGTGAAACTAAAAGTGCGAATATAAGCAGGAAACCATCGACACAGCAATGAATTGGCACCTATTAATCTGATGTGCTGAAGCCCGCCATTTCTTAATTACAACCATATACTATACATGATACAACTGGGTTGACATCTTGTAAGCAGATATCTGTGGACATAGTCACGACATAAAAGATCAAATATGGTAAAAATATTAATAACAAGCATACCTTCGTTGATCAGAAACCTGCGTATGACAAAGCCTTGCTCGAATCCATGGATATCAGAATCTGGTCCAGGACAACAGAAGCAGCTGGAAATGTTCCTGATCAAGAGACAGTTTGAAGTAAATTTTTTGAAGAAAATTCTGCTCTCTTTCCTGGTGACATTTAAATAAATACAACAATATAATAACACCAAAGTTTTCCTTCGCTGTGGTCTCTTTCGATTGGCTGTGTCATAACTTAATGAAAGTTCTTATGGATGTAATTCCCGTTAACGTTCACTTTTAAAGAGGGCGTGGGACATAATTCAACGCTAAAAGCATTAATATATAACTGTAGGTTTCTTGGAGCCAATTTACGAAAATTAAACAATAACAATCCTAGACAATAATTTTAACTAACTTTTTAAACAAAATAGTTTCCAGTGGTACGAACTTCTGAGGCACAACTCTGACGCCGAAACCTCGTGCATTTAACTGCGGCGCAAGAGATCACGCGTAATGAATGAGTAATTCTGGATAATTATTTACTCATAAAGTTGGCAAATACCATTATCTAGGATTGTCATTGAGTATTTGATCCATATTGGCTTCGAAAAAATCGTAGAAATCAATTGATGTTTTCAGCGTTTATTTAACTACTACGCACTCTTGAGAGCTGAAGGACAGATGTCTTTATGTTTTTTAACACTAATACATACATAATTAAATAACTTATGCCTAAAATCATTCAAACAACCAAATAAGTAATTTACCGGCTGAATCTAATTTCAAACCAGAAAATAATATAAACGTGATTCATGTTTGCATGGGGGATATGAAATAATCGTTCCGTAGCGCTTTAACTGAAAAAAAAAATCTACTTAATTCTTCGTAACAGATTCCTTAAAAACAAATCATTACTTTTCTTACTGGCCTTTACTGATAAAAAGTGTATGAACGTAATATTTTCTTTGCAAGTGTAGCTATGTATAGGATAAACTATATGCTATATTCACCTTTACTTCCGGAAGAAGCAATGAAAATGTAATTGCATGTAATACGTAATCTACATTGTGGTATAAACTGTACGCGAAGGCCATTCATATATGTAGTTTTTGCAGCAATCCTTGTGCTGGTCTTCTACGAGAAACCGAATGTTAACAGGTCAGTAAGAATACAGAAATTTGCACTGAAGTTGTTTTAATACAAACAATTAATCAATTTGTAAAACAATGTACGTTGTACATTACTGTAAATTATATATATTTAAGACATAACGTGTATAAGTACGGTATAAGATCCTGCACAAATATAGCTACACGCAGAACATTAATTCTTACACATCCGCAACTTAAAAAAATATAAAATCCATGTTAGTTGTACTGTTTATTTCAATGTAATTAGCATTGTAATTCAGCTGATAACACAGTAAGTGCTTTTTGAATTGCCCGTCTGTCTGACCACTGAACTGCGCTGCAGTGGGTTAGTAAATTGCGTTTATTCGTAAAACTAGGTACTATACGTGTTCACAACGAATCTATCTACGAAAAGAAAAAAGTTTAAGAGCGAGATTATAAAATAATTTTAAAACAACATCACGTACATTGGAAATACTATTTCCGAGGACTCCAACATCGCTTAAAAAAATCGGCGGTTTCGCACAGCTATATCAAAATACACTCTGTTCATATAGATAATAATCTGATTAAGAATCCTACAACGAACTTCAGTACAGACATTCAACCAATAAAATATTACGGCCACAGCTTGAAGTCTCATAGTTCCAGCCGTTTAACTGAAACGCTGTACGCAAGTTTACAGCTTTGTTAACAGGGGCGAAATGGTAATAAATGCGCGCGGCAAAATAGCTCTTATTGCGCCATCGCTTGTAACTTCGACGCGCAAAACAACCCTATGCAGACGGCCCTCGTAACAAATATTACTTTTCACCTGCAACGACCGAAGTACATGTCATGAAACAAGTCATTGTTAAATTAACTTCAAACTATTTTTAACAAGGGATAATTTAATAAACAGTTACCAATGTCCTTGTCGATTTTTATTTAACTAAAGGTACGCCTTTTTGCTTCTGTAAAAAATGAAGTGCCTAGAAACTTTTCATTTCAGTGTAACGAGCGAACCTGTGCATCTTTTACAAAACACGAACCAGTAAAAACGAAAGATATCCACCAATCAGCACCGAGGTTTCTGTAAGTCAGCTCGACAAAAAATGGTGTGTGCGATGTGAATTTCGAATAGAAATCATATCGTTTCTATTCAAGTTGGAGTTTAATTTTGCACCGAAATGTTGGTGAAACTGGTGAGGCGCTACAAAATTGCGTTTATTTATTTTAAGAGAGATGTTCGTTAGTTTTCATAAGTATAGAATAATATTTTTAAGTATTCGTGTAATTGTGCCTTTATTTCCATATTTCGTAATTCCAGTGGGTATATAAAATATACTACAAATAAACGGGAAAACCTGAAACACTGTAAACATCTGTGGCTGTCGTACTAGAGGTTATTATGTAGCGGCAATAACTATTTGCATGTACTATTTTTTAAGTGTTCGCAATAACGAGTATTTTTACTGTCACATCGTTTTGACGTGTCGCGTTGTCGTGCCTTAAGTAGTTCCACCTTAAGAATAAGATGTAAAACGTGATGATGAATACCTGATTTTTAGTAGGCTACTTTAGTTACCACACAGCAGCTATAAGGTATGTTGCCATCCAGACACTCTTGCTGCGCGGGTTGACTAACTTCGTAGTTCCGTAGGCGCCTTTACTAGCGAGCAAACGAAAAAGTCACTACTTTAATACTGTACTGGAGTAAACGTTCCCAACTAGCTTTCAGAAAGTATCGCCCCACTAAAAACTTATTCAAAATTTGACAAAGTGATTACAAATCAAAACACTTGTGAAGACACGCCAAAAAATAACCTATCAAACATAGTTAAACAGACTAGATTCTGATTCTTGGACGTACTCCATTGCAAAATTGAATGACTGTCAAAGAAAACTAAACAAATAAAAGAAAACCATAAAATAAATAGAGTATGCTTAGCCAGCAAGATACATACACAACATGGAATTCCAAGATGGAATCGGGTCAAATAAAAACAAGGAACAAACAGATATTAAATGAAAATAATAACAAATAAAATAAAAAACCAAATAACATGCGACACAACGATGAGACGAAACAACAAACACAGTATATATCAGACACGAACAGAAAAATAACAAAAGGACACAACAAGTAGACGAGACAAAACGCAACAGATATCAGACATATACAGACAAGACAAACGATACAATGAAGAGACGAAACAAAACACAGTAGTTTTCCAGACAGACAGTGTTACGACGTTTCGGGAACTGGAATCTGTTCCCGTCATCAGGTAGACACACAGGGTTCAGTCGCACTCGTGTTCCTGAATAGATATATATAACAGGTTGAAAAATCTGCTTTTAGCCATTTTGAGTTGCTTCGGAATGATTTTTCTAGTTGACGTGATGCTTCGAAACTACGTTTCCGTCATCGTTTGAAACGTATCTTCTTTTCTTACATAGACACAGTAGGCACACGTGGAATATTTTCGCTAAAGAAACATTTACGAACACACTGCAACGCATTTTAAGCACGAGGTATGTTGCCACTTTAACAACAATTTTTGCTGAGAATCGACTCGATCACACGTGAATATGCTAGAAGGTACTAGATCTGTTTCTCACTACAGATTAACGAACGATATCGTATTCTTTTTTGTGATTATCTCTATCTAACTTCCAGTTAAGAAGGTATTCAGCAACGGTTTCTTAAACTTCTGCAAAAAGATAATGTGCACAAATACCTAACAAGTACAGGGTGTGAACAACCCCTCTCAGGACGCCGTATTAATGTTTATGGTTACACGAAGTCTGAAGTTGTTCCTGTCATCTATATGTTGACTTCTGCTTTGGGAGCACCAGGCGTCCACAGTTCCCTGACAGATAACATGAAATGAAGTCCTAGGGTGGAACAGCGATGGAATTCAATATCAGGTTACTACGGAATGCCTTGAAAAAAACCACCAGCCAAAGGCAATGTCCGCCACGTTTCGCACTTCGGTACGACCCCGCCGGGAGTCGAGCCCGGTCCAACGTGGACGGAGGCGAGCTGTCTGACCACTACAATGCTGAGGCCTGCAACCAAACTGGCGGTGTAACTATCGCCGTTACTTCCTTTGTTAATATTTGTCAAAAAGCAATAAACAAACCAGTGAAATAAGACTGCTGACTGCGAGAATTCGTGTCGCGGTATAGAAAAAATGTCTACCTACCCCAAGCTATTATTAGATAATACACGCTCTTATCACAACCAGAAAAATACTACTTAATTAAATTGAGTGTATCTGCAACTTCTCGCGGCGTAAGCTAATACAGCAAATGCAAACGTTAATAACGATCGCACGTGAAATACGAAAATCGTTAGTCGTGTTAACTATGTGAACATAATTACTGCAAATTGAAGTGTTTCGGGTCGTTGTTGCATAAGTGGTCTTAAAAATGTTTCAGTTTAACACATTTGGCAGCCATGTATAGTTATGTTCAAAAAGTTATAAATTATTTCGGAGGTACTGACCTTAATTAGAAAAAAATTCTAAAAGCTACAAAAATGGAACCGTGTACCATATTTAACTACAATTACTTCAATATCTAGAAAATAGTGACATTTAATTTATTATACTGCAACTACATACAACTTGTCTATGCTTGACTAGCGATGATATCACTTTATATCACGAAAGTTAACTCAATTTAACGAGTGCATAACGCCGCAGCAAAAAGCAGCTACATTTGCTACACAGCTGGCTACCCTCAAAGCAGCCCCAACAGAAGCACAGCAAGGAAGGGAATTATGAAACAACTTACAGAACGTTTTCAGAGTGAATGAGAAGCAGCCAAGATAGATAGGAACAAGTTTGATTTGGTCAACGTGTCACCTTCGCTTCAGCTGAACATGTTCGAAGTAAGTATGTTGTAACTCCCGCGTAACCGCGACCTATATACAGTAAGTTACAGCAAGTTCGTTAATTTTGCATGGTGATAGCTAGAGAGTTGAATAGTTCGCGTTTTCTTATGGGCACAAGCTAGAATCCAAACTAATGTACGGATGTGTGACTTTTCGCAACAATTGTCCCTTGCCTTATTTGACACCTCCAGGAGAGAGTTGAGTCAACAGTGAAGACGCAAGTAAATGCAGGCCTAGTTATTAGAGACATGAAAAATTCCGTTTTCTTTCAGGAACAAGCTAGAACTGCATCAACTGTAAGTTCGTGCTACTTTCATAACTGGCCGTTGACTTATTTGTCACAACCAAGAAGTCGATGAGTCAATAATGGCACGTAACTAAATGCGAACCTATTTCACAGTGTCAGCGAGCAACCAGTGAACAGTTGTTGTCTACTTGAATACACATACATTCTTGGAGGCTAGCCTACTGGCCAGTGAACACACGAATTTTCCCCGTCTCTACAAATTATGAACTATCACTGTACCAGGGAACAGCCAAGGAGCAGCCGCAGTATGTTTGATTACCATAGGTTATTGGAGACTCCTTCAAGTCAGTGAACCCTGTTGCATGCATGCGTTTTCATGCTCTGTAGAATAAATAATATTTTTTCTCTCCGTATGTTCAATTCGTTTGCGTGCTACGCATCCGCTTTCTTACACTTCCGTGTCATTGTAGAACGGGGCTTATAGTTTCTGCTCTGGATGACGTAATGCGCAGAAAACGAGGCATTCATAACACATATCTGGCCATGAAACCACCCACGAATGTAGTTGGTAAACTGAAGTGAAGATGACGAGCTAGTTTGCCAGAGTTGAGGCACAGGCCATCAGTCGGAGCCGCAATCGCACTTTGTAGATCAGCTAATAATCGAGCGTGGCCAACTGTATTAACAGATATAACATTTTAGGTCAGTTTAATGGCCCTCTGTTTCGCACTTAGGTGCCTGACAGTAATTTTTCCCTCGAGAAAAACTTTTCATTGGCTGTAAAACTAAGACCCCGCCTTCCCTAGTAAAATACTGATATAAACTTCAACAAAACATGTTGACGTCAGGTCTGGCTATGTGCCTATTGATTATAGCGAACTATGGGAGTGACTGCAAGGACGAGGGGAGTGTCTTAAATGACTTTCAAATCAGTTTAACATTATAACAGTTACAACCACGCCGATTATTTCTGGTCTTTACTGATAGCTTGTGAAAAACTAAGTCGAAAACGTTTTTCAACTTTTCCGTAAAGTGAATTATAGTGACAGTATCGCTAACACGGAAATTGCCAGCAAATTGTAATTGAATCCTCCAATGTCCAAAGGGCCCAAGTCAAAAATTGCCATTTTTCCTTTTATACTGTAAAACCATTTGTTGTGTGATGCAAAAAAGGTACTAGGTCTGGAATACCCAACATGACAATAGAGACCATGGAAATTTGTAATACAATGTTAAAAGGCGCTAAGTCATTGACTAGGATCCTTTTAACACATTCCCATCCAAGAGATTTTTTATTTAAGACAACTCTGGGTAAATTGTTTTTGTATGTATGATCTAAAAAAATCAGTCAATTGCTGTATATGTCTATCATGAGGGAGAAGGGAAAAAGAGAAGCAATGATGTAGCATCATTTTTGTTGGACTATATTGAAAACTCACAAGCTTTTGGGGTGCAATATCCGCACTTATTTTATGATGCTTGCCCAGGAAAAACACGAAATCTCACCCTCATACGAATGTGTCTTGGCCTTGTTGACTCTGCACGTTTTAAAAGAGTGACACACCACTTCCCTTAAAGAGAGTATTCTTTCTTACCCTGCGACAGACTGTTTGGCGTGTTTAAGAAGAATCTGAAGTTGGTGGGTAGATTATACACACATAAAGACTATGTAAAAATTCTGGCCAACTCAACAAGTAAAGGCCTCATTAAAGTTGTCACTTCGGACAGTATTCGAGATTCCACGACCTGGTGGCGTGGTATGTATAAGAAGAAACAAAAGTCTGGTCCCGTGGCAAAATTTCAGTTTTCACCTACTTATTTTAAGGAGTTTGTATATGATGCTGAGAGGCCAGGTATAGTAACGACCAAATCATACATTGATAGCTTTGTATAACACAATTTTAGCTTTGCTCAGTAGCATCTACCTGTTGTGACTATGGCAAATATTCCTAACGAATATTCATGTAAAGGGCCAATTAAATCTTTGAAAATTTATGATATACAAAAAGTTTATGTGTACATAAATCACAGGTCAGACTGTAAGGACTTTTATGACGAGATATTGTCCGGACCCAGAGAGTAACTAAAATGGTGCTATTCAATCAGGTACATTGTTTCAATGTAAATGGACAATTTTCTGTTATGTATATTTTATGTGTTTCCACCGTGTGTTGTAGTGAACATGAACTTGGTTCAAACATGGACAACATAACTGTTTCCTCTTGTTTTGTCACTTTTTTTTAACTTATATGCCTAGGATGATTTGAGGCTTAAAATAATCCTTCAATAGACAACACCCATAGCACTATGTTCTGTTATTGTTATATATTTAAACCTTATATTTTTCGTACCTACTGTTATGGCTACTTGTGTTTTTTTAATATGTTCATAATATAGACCTACTATAACACATAAACATAATGTTAGCATCGTCTATTATGTGGAACTAAGTTAAATGGTACTATATAATTTTTATTAAAATTATGTTATAAACGAGATAGATTTTGATTTTTTCAACATGTTGTGCTGTCTACTCAAGTGTTTTATACACCTCTAACAACATGACAAATAATACTTTGTTACACAGAATATATTTCTGTTGAACATGTTTTTTCGTTCTCCTAAAAAGTAAAAAAAAAATTTACTTAGTCCCTTTAACATTGGAGGATTCAAATCCTTAACATTAAAAAAAAACCTTGATATTTACCAACAATGCTCTGAACAGTGTCTAACAATGAAAGCCCACGTAATTTTTTATTTTATTTAAAGAAATTAACCTTTGAAGCCGAGTTTCATGGGTATCATGACTCCAACTAATTATAATTCACTTAACGGAAAGATTGAAAACGACATGTTTCTTTAATACTATGTACGCACGCAGAATTAACGCACTTCGTCCTGAATAATCCTGTGTATGGCTGGCTGCCTAAACATGTCCAGGATGCCGTGTAATCCGCGGCCTTACAAACAATATTAGATACCTAACCCGTCATACGGGTTAACAGGGGCATGTTACATCTACTCTACAACATACATCAGTTGCTCGTCTTCCATCACACTTTGCTTTCGGCGCATCAGAATGTCTTTCTGTCGAGAAATCCAAGTCAAATAGATACACTATATCAGTGTTCCCACACAAAGAATAACATTACTAAATAGTTTTAGGGAAGCAGGGGCAATTCTGTGCAAGACAGCGAATTCTGCGATACAATAAATCGATCTTCACTACCATCCCACTCGTCTGAAATAATCCTGAATGTGTGATTGCAGCGATACATAGCAGTAAATTCCTAAAATTCTCACTGACTTTCCGATTCATGGCTCATCTCCAGCACTTAAACCCTGCACGCCATGGCGAAGTCCTTTCAGTGGTCGATATAGCTTGATAAGTTTCAAGAAGGTAAACGTTCTTCATAACGTCCCCACTTACAGCTAGCACTCAAAAACTTCATTACCTACGAAGTTGTTACAAGTGGTTAATAGAGGAGAAAGTTGAAATCATGCTGTGAATTACCTGACCTAGTAAAGTGTAGACTAACTCTTGTAGCGAACAATTACCAACCTGTGTGTGTGTGTGTGTGTGTGTGTGAAAGAGAGAGGGAAGTGGTAAGGCAACCCTGCTAAACGTTCAACTACAACGAGAATGTGTGAATTATCAAGAGAATGAAAAACTTTCCACAATGTATGTGGGTGCCAGTACGGGGCTCGCTCGCAAATAAAACGCCATTATAAGTGCTTCATTTAAGTGTTCTTTCATAAACACAATTTTGTCTGTATTCATTGTATACGTGAATAAAATTAAAAACATTTTTGTAGTTCTTATCTTGATTATGTGCTAATTTTATAGAAACATTGTAGGAAACTAAATGTGAATAACAACTTATAATATCTTATATCTTCCACATATTTATCCATAAACTTTTAACTTTTAGGCTGTTCGTTATTTTCTTTGCAAATGATATAAAATTTAAGCAGAAGAAGAAAGTAAAACACGCTAATGGTTTTCGAGATAATACGTTTAATACTAATTTTTGGAGTGTGTGTTAGCCATACCTATAACTCAAGGAGAGTGCGATCCTAAAAATTTCGCAACTCATTAAACTGTAAAGAGTTTTGGTTCTAGTCAAAAAATTTCACTAAGCTGTGAATATGCTTATAATTCTCACTACTAAACTACATTCACACTTTGGAATCAACAAATCAACATACTCCAAATGAAAATCTAGTTTTTTGAAGCGTCCCTTAAAAACGGGTTGCTCCAAAAGTTCTCAGGCTTTTTGTGAATAGTGTACTTTCAGGCAACACGCACTTCTGTTTGCAATTTCTGTCCATAAACGTTCGTTATAGATAACAAAAAAATAAAATATGTTTTGTGCTAAAAAAATAAAATTAAAGAATTCTAGTTCTTTTTAAACTGCAAAAGTATTTTATTTGTGGTTTGATATTGGAGGGAGGGCATGTAGCCCTCAAAACCGTTACTCAGAATGAATTATTTCATTTAGATAAGTCAGTTTGTTTTAATGTCCTTAAAGCCGTGACTTTGATAAGTCGTTATGCAAAACAATGATAGAAAATTTACTCGCAATTTACGACTAAAAGAAAAACATCTGGTTCAAATATTAAAATAATTTTTTTTTTCAGAGTTATTGCCCACCATGCCTTTATTATCATAATAGCGTTCACTTAATGACTGACTACATTATTGAACTATTCCAGTTGGTGCGCACTGCAGTATATTTCATTTGAAACGTTTATTTGGAAAGTATTAAGCGAAGCGTGAACTTGGGGTAGCAGAAATACCAACATTTTGCAAACAACCATGACAAACATAGCAGGGATGCTGAGCTTGCGCGGGGGAGGTTTAATGAATTCTTCAAGCAGAACAAAGCCAGGCTCCAGCGCTGATATTAAACTCCTAAGAAAATATCTGCGGTTAAAATTTAGCCCGGAGCTGGGCACGGCAAGTTTTCATACCGCCCTTATAACCACAGCAGCAGTACTTTCCAAGCTGCAGGCAGTGCGGAGGTCACCAACTTTCAACATTTTGATTCGTTTATCCTGCGGTAATCGTGCACGTGCATAGTTAGGAGTTTTCACTGTTAAAGAAACGGGGGCATAATTATTCCAAGTTCAGTTTTCTGTTGTAACGGGGAAATTGTAAGTGCAGGTATTTGGCGTATTTATTTATTTTTAAGGACATGTCAAAATCAAGGACAATTTTAAAATTATGTTAAATTACTTCTCTATTTGCCAAGCCTAGTTCAATTTAATTTTACAATGGTTTCATAATTATTTGGTCGTTAGCGATAGCAACGCAACTATCGGCAGTAAAATATTTCCCTGAACCATACTCTCCCGTAAGATGAACACATTTTCTTTCTAACCTCTCGTAGAATTAAACTTCCTACTCGCAACCAGGTATGTAATCTGTGTATATGTCATGGTTGGTAGCTGATCAGCGACGAGATGCAGTTAGGGTAAGAAGCAGCTAGCTGCTTGACAGCCTACTTCCTGTGTCCGTGAAAGGGCGAGAAACGTGAGTAATTTCTCTGTGAAGGAAATAACCAACACACGTGAACACTCGGGTTACGTTATCAGACTTGTAGAATCTCAGCGGCCAGTGCAGCTGCCCGCTTCCCTTCACACCTGGGCAGAGCGATGAGAGGTTACAGCTCTGTTTGCGTGGTCGGTACCGCCTGCAACCAGGCTTGCCAGACGTGGCTACCTGTCAAACTGGCCACTTTTCAAATAACTAAGCCCATTCTCTGGCTATAACACAAGAATTAAATATCGATAGTTGAGAAAACTGTGCCCGGAATTTCTAGTAGTCTGAAGTCTATGTGCAAATATTTTGCCTGGATACTGTGTATCCGATGAAACATTACTTCTATGGCCGCACAAAAATAAAACTACTATTTTGTCGCATAGCTATCTTGACGTTTCAAAACATGAAGATACTCTAGTCAAAGAAAAAGTAAGGCAATGTAGTCGGTAATGGGAAAATGAATTATGGGTCTCTTCAGATAACAACAACTTGCAGATGGACTGCCACCCGGTGACAAGTGTACACTCTCTTTAACCCTTTCACGACCGTTTCTAAACTCACCAACATCCCTCTCTGACACCAAAGACTCCCTCAGTAAATTCCATTCCCTCGCTGACCACGTCAACGTAGAAGAGCTTCTCACAGCCCTATATGAAGACTTTAATTAGATTAGTGGTAGTTAACAAGTTAGCAATCCCCTCTACAATGCCAGTGATTAGACATACCTCAACGAGAGTGAGTGAGAGATTTTAGTCAGCGCTCAGCATCTTGGTCTTTAGCGCTGGCGAGGGGTGACATGAGGTGAGTATGGAGCAGCGCCGGAATGAATGGGTGGGGAAAACGGGAGATCTCCGCGAAAACCCGCCGACCAGCGGCATCGTTCGGCCCGTCCCCGCCTGGACTCCACCCCGGATCGCCTTGGTGGGAGGCGAATGGTCTGAACATTCGGCCACCACGGTCCCTCCGACCTCAACATGTGGAAATATGTTCCTGATGCACTTCGTCTTTTTTATTAACATTGGCTAATCCTGGCGCCTTCCAGTTATAATGTTGGCTACTTGCTAGAGAAAAACCTGGCAACCCTATCTGCAACGTTTACACTCATGCGGTACATGTGCGTTCCGGCTGCTGGAAGAGACGTCAGTGTTGCTACACCCGAACCGTTCTGGTGGCGGACGTAACTACAACTTCTGCAACAAGGTGATACACCTGTTACACCACCTCTGCGAGCGAGGCGAGGCAGAGCCTATACCGACCAGATTGAGTTGAGTTAGCATACACTCTAAAACACTTTCTAAACGAAAATACTCATTTTTCTACAGAAAAAAAAATGTGCAATGATAGCAAAACAATTCTTTGGCGTTGCAATAGGCCATCAATAAGTACGGACTGGAAATTTTTGCGAGGATTTTTTTTAACAAGTTTTTTTCTATGTTATACTAGCACGTGTTCAACACTACTGCGTGGTCAGTGATAGGATGTTTTTAACCATCAACGGTTTTGGGTTGCACCCACAAATCACAAAAGTGTCGCAGCAACCACATTCTGATTGACACCGCCAAATGAGCGACATCTTCGCACAAAGACACGCTGCAGATGTGCACAAAAGGCGCTAAAAACACCAGGTGTAAAAATCCCTTGTTGAAAACATTTCCAAGTTGATAAGCTGTTTTGTTACATTTAAAATGCAACAATACAGAAGAGATGTTCTTTACGATTTTCTTTGCTGCGTATTTACCGCAAAATAAATAACTTCAAATCAAATATTTTTAATCCCTACAAAGAAATAGTTTTTAACAGCCGACAAAAAAAGAAGGGGAGTTATAAGATTTGACGCCTATGTCTCTCACTGGCTTGTAGCTCACAAATGGATGACCTATTATCTTTTTTTAAATCGAAGCTTTTCATGAAAATCTGTCCGGTTGTTCAAAAGCTATGAGCTGTGTTTACGAATTGATGTGAGGATTGATTTCATTGACATAATATTGCATAGTTCTTATACCGTCAGTATATTTATTTTATTTACTTGGAAATTTATATGATGTATACTAAAATATTAACGTAATAAAATTTATGCGTCAACAAATACGTCAATAACTTTAACTACAGTGAAACTTCCCTTAGCGGACACTTCCGAATAGCGGACACTTCCGAAAAACGGACATTTTTCCAATCACCGGCAGATTAACATGGAGCCTTATGGAGAAATACTCTCCAAATAACGGACATTCTTATTAACGGACGCGGACACATAATAAGTAGTGAATAACGGACAAAATGCGCAAAAAAGGGGCGCGAAA